>VWZI01002820.1:0-14559 GCA_013396835.1 Psilopogon haemacephalus
GCTTGCACAGACTATTTCAAGAATTTTCATCTCCAAACTGAAGTAAGGTAAGATTTTTTCTCTCTGAATTGTCAGATTGCTTTCTAGGAAATGCCACATGTTACGTTTTCTGCATAATGTACATTTTGTCCTCTAGTTAGATGTATTGGCAAACTGAACAGACACCTCTTTATGCTGTTGCTGAGCGTTCTTTCTTCACTGCTCTGTAAAGTTCTATTCATACATGAGATAAAGCATGTCACCTCAGCCCTCCTCAAACAGCATGTTTGCTTTTTAAACATGTGGGTTCTCCTCAGCAATAGCTCACTATCAGCTGCTGATAAAATTATAGCTATGAAAGAGTAAAAAAACAAAAATTCCTTGTTCTTTTGTTTCTTTTATCAATGTAGATAATACTGATTTTATACTAGCATGCCCTATGTAGTCACCTTTCCTATATGTACACCCTGTAGGCTCTTCCCACACTGTTGAAAAGTCATTCAGATTATCTTCTAGCCATGTGATAACCGTTTCCATATGAGGCTATTCTTACAAGTTCTGACAAAAAAATGCTTACCACAGATAAATCTTTTGCATTTTTTTCCAGTGACTGAATATCATCGTTTCAGCAATCATTAAGCTTATTTATATCTATTTTAATGATGCTTTAGGTATGCCTTTAATTCCCAAAATGTCAGAGGAAATTCAAACAGAAACATATCTGAGCTTATTTGCCTCCAATTATTTGACATTATGGACTAAAATAATTTATTTTTTTCATTCTGAGAAGATGGTTATGGCCTCTTCTAAAAGTCAAGCATATAGTCAGTTAGCTTTTTTGGTGTTTTCTCCAGAATATGTACTTTATTTTCCATTTTAAGAACCAAACGACAGAGCAGCTTCTAAATTATGGTAACTACCTAGAAAAGAAACAATACCAAAGGAAAAATAGCATGAAATTTATGCTAGAATGTCTCTAAGAATTACATTTATTTTGCATTAAGTAAATGGTTAGAAATTTAGTGGGAAGTTTATTTATGTTTTTTATTTTCCCATGATTTTCTAATATTATCTTCCTTCATAGGACGTTCAAAGATCCAGGGGGGAAAACATAAGGTACAATTCCTTTATATGAAGAAGACATTAGGAATAATGTACCTCCTCCTGTGGAAAACTCCCTAGCATGGTTAAAAAGCATAAAGAATTTATTTCAAAAAGAGTGTATTTCATAAAGAATATATTTCACTTCATGAGTGACATTGGTGAGGGGACGGAGAGTCTGCTGATGATACCAAACTGGGAGGCTTGGCTGATAGAGCTGAAGGCTGTGCAGACATTCAGCGAGACTTGGACAGACTGGAGAGCAGGGCAAGGAGCAACGTAATGAAGTTCAACACGGATAAGTGCAGAATCCTGCATCTGGGAAGCAATAATAAATTGCACCAGTACAGGCTGGGAGGTGATCTGCTGGAAAGCAGCCCTGTGGAGAAGGACCCAGGAATTGTTGTAGACAAAAAGCAATCTATGGGACAGCAACGTGCCCTTGTAGCCAAGCAGGCTAATGGGATGTATTAAGAAGAATGTGTCCAGCAGATCAAGGCAGGTTGTCCTCCCCCTCTACTCTGCCCTGGTGAAACCTTATCTGGATGTTCAGTTTTGGACTCCACAGTTTAGGAGGGACAGAGATCTACTTGAAAGAGTCCAAGGAAGAGATATGAAGATGGTTAAGGGGCTGGAGCACTACCCTATGAGGAGAGACTGAGGGATCTGGGGCTTTTTGGTGTGGTGAAGAGAAGACTTAGAGGAGATCTAATCAATGTTTTTAATATGAGGGCTGGGTGTCAAGAGGAGGAGACAGGCTATTCTCAGTTGCACCCTGTGATAGGACAAAAGGCAACGGTCATAAACTACAGCACAGAAAGATCCACCTCAACAGGGAGCATTGGACTGGATGATCTTTTAAGGTCCCTTTCAGCCCCTAATATTCTGTAACTCTGTGATTCTTTAACATGAGGCAGTTCTTTACTGTAAGGGTCTTGAAGCACTGGAAAAGGCTCCTGTGCTGGTTTGATGTTAATTGGGATATTTTAATAAGAAAAATTAGGTTATAGGCTGTGAAAAAGAAAACAATGGTGATGTCTACTTCACTTACAGGTTTGCTGAGATGTATAAAGACAAGAACATAAACATAGATAAGAGAGAGTCACTCTGATCTGGGCTCTGGCTGTTGGTCTTTCCCTCTCCTTACTTTTTAGCTGTATTTGTTTAACCCAACTAATCAATTCTGCTTCTAACTCCCCTTGCAGATCCTCCTAATTCACATTACACATAAGGCAGATTCTGGGATAAGATTGGTGGGTGGGGGGAAGGTCGAAGGGTGGTTGGGAACCCCTCTTGGGGACTCTGATCTCTGGGAGGGGCATTGTGTTTTTGTATTACTTTTTTGCTGTATATAGCTGTAAATATTTGTAATATATTGTAAATATCTGCTTGTATATTGTGCTAAGCTGTAAATATAAAGCTTCATTCCTTAACTTCCAGCTGTCTGAGTCTAGTCTAGACTAGATGTGGGGGGGTAACTCCCAAACCATCACAACTCCCCAGAGAGGTTTTGGAATCTCTTTCTCTGGAGATTTTTAAGACCTGTCTGGATGTGTTCCTTTGTGACTTGCACTGGATTACAGTCTGCTTTGCGGGGACATTGGACTCGGAGATCTCCAGAGATCCCTTCCAACTCCTAATATTCCTGTGATTATAAACTGAGCAAAATATGACACATACAAAATAGTATTTGAATTGTTGCAAAGGTGCCCCTGATATCTGCTGATATCTGCAGATTCCACTTTTATAACTTCCCTGCATTATCTGTGCACTTACATTGATACTGCTCTAAACCGTGGAAAATATGCTGATGCAGCATCATGCATACACAGTGCATAGGGTTCATATAATTAAAGGCAGATTTTTATTTGAACTAAACATCCTAGTCTTCCATGTCTTCCATGGAGATACAGCCAATGTGTTTCAAGGATGACTATAGTAACGTATCCAACCAATATCTATATCTAAACCAGATCATTCTAACAATTGCACACACCAGCAGTGCCTATATCTCTACTGAATATAAAGGGAACCTGATGAGCGAACAAATCTTCTATGGTAGTTGAATCTTACTTGTTTTCACCAGTGCAGTATCTTCATTTGTCCTCCAATTTACAAAGATAAAACCAGCTATTTGAGAAAGATGTGGAAAACAACAAACATGACAGAAAAATGTGAATCTTTGGTGAAAACTTCCTGGCTAAGAAGCTGTGAAGAACAATGAACAATGAAATTGGCTAACAGGAACAGCATAAGTCATGCTGCTTAAATCTTCTACCAGACAAAACATTAAGCTAGAACTGAAAAAAATTTGGAGTTACTTTGAAAGGGACATTTTATTTCTCTAACTGCTATGCACCTGAGGAAGAATGAGTAAAAATGGACTGTCATACATTTAGCAGAGCTCTTATAGCTTAACAGAATCAACAGTACTTAAAATTAAAATTCTTTTTTGGCGGGTAATGTTTGGATATGTCAAATTACATAAAAGACTGAACAAGATTCTCTGTCTTTCTTACAAACATTACAGAGATTACTAACTGCAAGTTAGCATATATAAACTTTTTCTCTCTGTGGTGGTTTGGCAGTTATCTGCCCCCCCCCCTTCCCCCCCTTTGAAATAACCCAGGCTAGGACTCAGTCAGCTGGAAGTTAATAAATAAAGCTTTATATTTACAGCTCTGCACATTATGCAAGCAGATACTTACAATGTATAACAGAAATATACAATTAAAAGGTAATACAGAAACACCACACCCCTCCAAGAGATCAAAATCCCTAAGAGGGGTCTCTAACCACCCCTTCCCCAATGTTATCTCACCATCTGTTTCATGCAGCAGATAGGTGGAGGTAGACCAGCCAGGGGGAATTAGCAGCAGGAAAGAAGTTAGTGGAATTATTCAGATTCAGCTACAAAAGGAGGAAGCTATGCAGGAGCAGCCATAGCCCAGAGAGACCTGAAACTGTCTGACTTATCTATATTTGGGTTACAACTCTTAAAACATTTATTTTCTTTCTCAGTAAAGCCATGAGCTAAATAGCACCATCAGTGTTTTCCTTTCTCAGCCTATTGTCTAATTTCTCATTCAAATCCTCCAATTAGTTCAAACCAGCACACTCACACAGCCCAGTTTACCTAAACATCATTCTGCTGAAATACAACCCTGAATTCTTCATTGAAGGAGCAAATTCCTTTTATTCCTAACTTTAAAAAAAATATAATTTTCAATATTTAACTGAAGCAAACAGTCTACTTTAGTTGGAGAAGATTTTTCTAATACAATATTCAAATGAACATTGTGATGAATTCTTCTGTATCTAATAAAAGAGTTTGTTGGAAAGGTATGCAAATATGTGAATGCTGGTGTTTAATGATAGGCAATGAATAGGAACATTAATACTATTTAATTTCATGTGCTGATATCTCCATATGTTCCTATTGGCATTTTGAAAACAGAATTCACAAGTTTCATAGCATAAAAAGAGAAGGAAGATGAAGATTGTTTTAATGGAAGTGGGAATATTTAGTGTAAATGAAGAACAGAAAATCCATAGGACTAGAGAGTGTGTCAGCACACAATTTAAAAATAAAGTGGATTTTTTTCTGGCCTAGTTACAAGACACACCCTTCAGATGCACTGGAAGTCAGAAATTTGAAAAGAACAACCAAAAAAAAAAAAGTTACTGTATAAGAAATACAAATGTGGAATTTGGAGTACAAGGGTAGGACAGCACCTTCACAGAAATGACTGCTGAAACTTAAGCAATTCCTCAGCTGACAGTGGAGCAGGAGAATTGTCCTCCTAGCTTTCAACATTAAGGGGGAAAAAGACCCAAAACCTGACAGATGGGACATTTTGCATCTGTAAGGTGATACGTCATTATGTCTGGGTTAATTAATTTTTTTTTCTGTCGGAACAAAGATGTTCTTTGAAAGATTTCGATATTTAATATGATGATGCAGTTTTTAACTGACAAAAGGAACTTAGCATTGTATGATGTACTGCACTTAAAAATTTATTTTGGAGCAAAATAAAATCTGAAATTAAATTTCTTTTTTAAATAATTCACTTAAGCAAATGAAGGTGTTAAATTATGTAAGATCATGTGTGACTTGTTCTCCTGGCAATAAATGAACAGAACTTGTAAATGGAACCAAAAAAAAAAAAAAAAGTGCTTAGCTTTGAAAATGGAGGGTCCAATTCACAAAAGGCTTTTGTATCATTTGTGCAAGTGTACTTAGTCTGCTGAGAAAGTACTGAAACCAAACGTGGTCACAGTCCTGTTGCTGCTTAGGTACTAATTTCTAGGGCTCAGTTTGAATGTGTACACACGGGTTTGTTATCTATTTCAGCTAGAGCCAGACAATATTTGATAGAGTACCCTGCTTGCTTCAGAAAAGTGCAGGTCTTTGCTCACTTCAGTGTATTTGCTTCCCTTGTTAAATGTCTTTGTCACAGTAAAGCCTCTGGAAAGCAATTCTTAGGCAACTAAATTAAGCTCTGTGTCTCTTCCAGGAACTGAGATTCAGTCTTCTATAATGGGACCTCCTAGAGCTTAAACTGTCTGTAGACCCTCAGACACAGATGTGGGTGGTACTCAGGATGCACATAGATTATGTGCACTGCATACAGAAACACAGTTATGGTCTGTCTTGACTGGCATT
The DNA here is from genome assembly GCA_013396835.1 of Psilopogon haemacephalus. Lineage (NCBI taxonomy): Eukaryota > Metazoa > Chordata > Aves > Piciformes > Megalaimidae > Psilopogon > Psilopogon haemacephalus. The sequence continues at coordinate 5,747 of VWZI01002820.1, forward strand.
TTTGGTTCAGAACTGTGCTTCATCACAAAATATGGAATTTTCATGGATTTTCAGTGAAACTTGGATTTCTAAATGCCTGTCTACATCGTAGGAACCATCCAGGTCTCACAATAAGGCTTAGCTAAATGAAATCTTCCAGAGGCTGTGCCACTTCAGAGTCAGCATGGCAAGAAGGAGTTGCAATTATATACACAATCTGGGACATTTCTAACATATAAACTTGTTTCTAAACAGATGTAATGAATGATCAATTATTTCCTGATGAGAGGCGTCCAGTATCCACATAATTTTCTGACTGGCATAACCACAGATTAATTTTTTTACAATAAGTGCAAAACATGCCTGTATTTTGTATTCATTTGCACCAGTTTAAATTAACCAGCTTGAAAAAGACTTCTGAGATCATTGAATCCAGCCTATAACCTAATCCTTCTAATTAACTAAACCATGGCACTAAGTGCCTGATTTGGTTAGGTATTAATTGTCTGAGGCAGGAATTATAAAAACAGAATTATTTTTATTTAAAAAAAAAATAAAAATCCCCAAACTATATACAGAACTAGTTAAGGTCTGTTTGCAGGCTCTGGCTCTAATTTGGTCAGGAAATCTTTACAGGATGCTTATGGGCAAGTTAGTAAATTAGGGAAAGTCAGAAAATGGAAAAGGCTAAGCTATAAAACAGCTTTATCCCAGTTACTAATTCAGCTGAGCAGAGAATTTAAGAGAACAGCAGACTTTACTCACAGAGGTGAGGTAGGAATTTGGCAATGATTCCTGGTGAATTTCTCAGCTTGGCAGCCTCTGAAACTGCAAGTAATACCCAATTGTGTGGATCATCATGGTAGATGTGAAGGGCCAAAATAGGCCTACACAGGTGCTGGCTTGCCCAGACATGTTTTTCTGCTCTCCTTCCTTCTGTTTGTGAAGAAGCAACTGAGGGAATAGGGACAAAAGACCTGGAGCCATGGAGTCTGAGCACTCTGGCTTACCCAACTTGTTTTTCTCCTGCTTGTATCTGTGGTAAACAAGGTTCACATGCTTGCCTTGTTCTAAACCTGTGCTAGCCCTATGCTCTCTGCCTATATGGTTATGGTCTTGCATTAATTACTCAGAACCACTCTTCCATCGCATGATCCATGCTGCAAAAGTCTGAGTCAAATGGAAAAAAATGCCAGTCAGAACTGTCTCTGACACAGCTTCCACAAGGCAGATTCGTGGAGTGGCACTGTCACAGTAACACCGGGGAAAGCCAAACTGCTAGTGCCTTCCCCAGCGTGGGGAGTGAGCACAAAGTCAGGCTGCGGTGTGGTCTGAGAGAAGCCAGGTCTGGGTGCCACCAACACCTCTCTCAAATGCACCTAAGGATTTGCTGAGCTTGCAGACTTGCACAGGATGGTGCAGAAGTGGGGGACTGTCCAAAAGTGGGGACAGTGCAAAAACAGGAGCCATCCAAAAGTGGGGATGGTTCAAAATGGGAACTCCCAAAGCAGAACTCAGTAAAGGCAGGAAGCCCACATATTTTTCCTCACTCTGTTTACTATTTTTCTAGACAATGTATCCATTTGCCACATATATTGTATGTGAAGAATCCAGCCAACTACCAGCCAGTTCCAGCACAAGTCTGTACATGTGTGGAAGAGGTGCCTTTTGCTGTTCCCCCTTCAAGCCTGCAGAGTGAGGGGAAAGCATTTTTTTGCACCTTCTTCTTCCCCCCCATTCAAACCTCTGGAGACAGAGCAGGGTAGGAGAGGAATGAATTTGGAGTGCCCAACAACAGTGCCTCATTCAGCTTCCTTTTAAACACCTCTAGGGATGGTGACTCCAGCATCTCCACAGGCAACCCATAACAATGTCAATCACTCTTTTTGTGAAGAACTTCTTCCCAACGTCCATCCTAAACCTGCTCTGGCACAGCTCGAGACTGTGTCTTCTTGTTCCGTCACTGGTTACCTGGGAGAAGTGAACAACGCCCACTTGGCTACAACTTCCTTTCAGGTAATTGTAGAGAGCAATAAGGTGTCTCCTGATCCTCCTCTTATCTAGGCTGAACAATCCCAGCTCCTTGTGGCAGGGCATACCCAAGTTCCTGCCCGTCCGGAGGTTTAAATGGGGTGCGAAACAGTTTTCCTCCCCCCACCTCTGTCACTGGAAGTTTGGAATGTGGAGTGAAGTAGGTATGAATTTCCTCTTCCCACCTCCTTGGGCTTGAACAGGGAAGGAACAAATCGCCCCAGTATATATATGGCAACTGACAGTCCAGTCCAGTCAGACCTTGCAGGGACTTTGAGAAGGACCTTGAGGCAGGCTTGAAGAGCATCTGGAAGAATGGTGAGGAAAAAGTGCACAGTCTCTGCTTTTGTGCCGTCGCATCCTGGCTTCCTGCTCCAGGGACCTGCCTCTGCGGTAAACTGCCATTTTTCATGGGAACACCACAGAGCACTCCCACTTTCCCCTGCGTTGCTTCATGATCTTGGCTTCGTGAAAGTCGTATTTACAGTCATTTTGGACTTTGGCAGACATTGCACTCTGTACGATGTTGATCCATCTGCTGGATCGTAATTCACAACTCCGGACACTGCTGCGAAAGACACTGCCATAAAGAAGCCAAGGGACCACCTTGAAATTCCTACTCCACCGCTGTGAGTAGCACAGATATTCCCTAAGGCTCCGCACTGCCTTTCATTTGTAAGTAGGGCAAAGATGTTTTACACCCAAACCTTTCCAAATTTTCTGATTTTCCTAAATTGTCTGAAAAGCATTCATGTGAAGATTTTTCCAAACTGACTAGAACCCAGATTTAAATTAGTGTATACATAGGTTGCGGGAGGGGCTTTTGGAAATTATAAAAACTACATAATTTATAATTCCTGCCTCGTTAATTGCCCACAATCAATTCACTCCCTCAGCTGCTCTTTGTAGGGCTGTGCTCCAGCCCCCTCACCAGCCTTATTGCCCTTCCCTGGACATGTTCATGCACCTCAACATCCTTCTAAATTGAGGGGCCCAGAACTGGGCACAGTATGAGAACCAAAACTTGACATTTTTATTCTGACTTGGTAGAAGCTTTGTATCCACCTGGTGTCTTGAATTATCACAAATTATATGGGGAAGAAGCAAATCTAGTAGTTCATTCTGGTGGATTTTGAGAAGGAAAGGTGAACTAATTTTTTCTAATGCTAAACCTAGGCCTCAGTCATACATATTGACTACTTCTATGCTACTCACATAATAAGTGGTAAGGAATACTCTCAGGCACTGGATATTGAGTATTTACAACACCGAATTATTAGACAAGTCCTTGACAATTTCTTGGCCTACAGTAAATAGAACTCTGAAAGTTATCAGGCATAGTTTGAGATTTAACAGAAAACATTCGATAGAAAATTAGATGCTGTTCTTTTTGGAATCTTTGAAAGTTGATTAGGAAGGAGACCAGCCTCAGTGGCAGCAAATAGCTTCAAGCACAGGAATTGTCAAAAATAGATAAAAAGACAGCATAATTACAGTTTTACTATGGATAAATTTTTTGGCACTTTTAGAGTAATCTTTTAAAATTTATTGTACAGAATCATGACAACAGTGATAATCGCGAGGCCTATTGTTTTGTTTGCATTTCCTGTGTTTGCAGACATTTTCTATGTGATTTTAAAGCTATTTTATCAAAACTAAACATAAATGGCAGGAGAGGTATGCTTACCCTCCCAGATAATAGCGTAGTAATATTTCCAATATTGATTTCTATTGATTTTCTAGTATTCATTTAATACTATGAATCTAAGTATTCATTTAATAATACTTTATCCACTATTATTCCAATTCTTCTGAACTAAATGAGGCTTAAGCAGTCCAATTTCCTTTTGCAGAAGCTCTGCTGATTTCTATTGTAATAGGCTCATTCGCGTGTTTTATACATCTCTTTAAATGTGTTTTCAGCTAATTTACCTAATGCTAAAGTCTTGTTCACTGGTCTATAATTTTCAGACTTCCCTCTAACACACCATTTAAAGATGGCTACAATGCTGGCTACTCTCCAATCTACCAGCACAATAGGGGAGATTAATTAGAAATCCTGTATTTTTTGTTTCCATTTCAATTACTTCAATAGCCATTTTCAAAGGTTGCTGATGCTGTTATGTACCCCAATGCCATCAACATTTAGTGAAAAATAAGCATGGCAATCCCAGAGTTTCTCTGGAACTAGTAATTTTTAGCCATTTCTCAGGGAATACTGTTTGACCCTAGTTATACAATGATATGAACTCTTCATTTGGCATAGACCTTTTCTATTTTATATAGCATCACTTTAGCTACAACGGGAACAAAGCTTAATGTAGAAAACACAGGTTCTTTTTTGTGTAAATCATAAGGTGATAATGATAGTGTGGTCAGTTTAACCCACCTCTGAGTAGTCATGGAATCAGGCCCTTCCATTTCATGGTGATTACTTAGTTCTGTTCAACACACCTGCAAATGTTGTTAACTTTGTTAATCTTTCACACCTTCCTCTTCCACCTGTCAAGGACTTCTTCTTTCTATCCTTTGCAGTCTGTTATTCACCCTATTCATTTATTACCATGTGATGCCAATTTACTTGTATGTACAACAGCTGTTGCAATATGTTGCCTTTCACTGATTGCTTTTCATGTAATGCTTCTGTATGTTGACTTAAATTTTGAAGTTTTGGACAAGGCTTAGAAACTGGAGGTTCCAATTACACTCTAGGTTTTTCAAAGCTTATTGATAGTTGTCTGAGTTCACCTATGTGCAGCATCTTTTCTAAAGAAGCGAAGTTACTAGAATAATAAAGTACAGTAGTAGAAGATAAAGTTGGGGCAGCTTTTAAACTGGCTTTTACAGTCTAGAATAAAGAGGAAAAAAATGCCTTTAAAAATAAAAGATTAAACTTTCACCCAAGGAGTGCCTTACTTCTTCAGAGATCTCCAAAGTAATTTAAAGATATTCTGTTACACAGACAAGTGTGCTGATTAAGGCATATTGTTGTAGTGGACATTGAACTTAATCTTGGCATTCCTAAGACCTGAGAAAAATGTGTTTAGGTTTGTGCCTTACAATTAACACAACACCAGGAGATAAAATTTGACATGAAATATTCATTACCCACTATGACCATTAATAAATCTCACAGTAAAAGTAAGCCTCAATAGTCAGAATAGTAGTGGAAAAAATATTTTCTTGGGTTTTTTTCCCTTTCCTTAAAGCTATCACTTCAGACACAGACATGCTAAAATGTTCCATTTAGAGTCCAGGAAGAACTGATTTTAATACTGTAAGTAGTGTGACATACAATAAGCAATGTTCAAAGCAGAAGCTGATGGTTTTTGAAACAGAATGCAACTATTTGCTATTTACATAACAAAAAAACATGGACTGACTATTTTCTGTAAATAAATTTTCTGCTACTTTTTCTCCAACAATCTTATCTTTGGGTGTTTGTTGGTTTGGCAAATTATTATTGTGTGATATTTGGATAGAATACTGTTTGGATTTTTTTTTTAATTTTATTTTTTCTAATTTACATCCCATTTATTTCAGTGGGAGTAAAAAGGATCAGAGCTTTTTCACTTTTCATCAGTAATAAAGAACAAGTTCTCCTGAATGATAGAGAAGATACTGCTTTTTTGCCAATATTCTTCTCAGCAAGAGTTGACTGAATTAAAAAATAATGTTTGTCATGGAATACTTAACATGAAATGTTTGAAAAAGGTCTCTCAGAGGCTTCAAAGTGTCTGTAAATATATATATATTCTTGAGTAATTTTTGTATTTTTGTATTTTTATGATCTTGTTTTGTGATGTAATCTGAAGTGTCTGTGAAGTTAGTTTACTGATTTGAGTACAAATGAGGGGAAAAAAAGTCAAGGAAATAATTCCTGGCTTATATCATAATATGATTGAAAGGAACTGCAACTATTGTATTTGCAGGGGTTTCACAGAAAATTTCTGGCCAACTTTAATCAAAATCCACTGAGGTAAAGAGGAGGCTTTTTTTTTTCACACTGTGATAGTTTAAGGCTTATTGGAATTTTCTAATGAGAGAAATTGGTTCAGAATCTGAATGAGCAGGGCTTTGGTTGTAAAAGAACAATGACAAAGTCTATAACTCATTGGTTTGCTAAGAGGTATAAAAAGCCAATATATAAACAGTCTCATTCTTCTTGGCTCTTGGGCATTGACTCTTTGCTTCTCTTTCTAATCTCTTCCACTAACCTTGGCTGACCAGATAACACATTAGCCTGATGGTTGTTTTCTATCTGGGGAGAGAGAAGAAGATGGCCTTGGTCCCTTCTGGGCTCTTTTTGTCTGGGTAGAAGACTTGATTTCTGTATTATTTCTGAATGGTATATAATTGTAAACACAGCTAAATATGTTGTGTATACGTGCTTGTAAATTTAGCTTTGCTATAAAATATAGCTTTATCTTCTAAGCTGGCCAAGCTGGTCTGGTAATTTTTAACCAGGGAGGAGAGGGGGATGGGGTGAAGTTGAGAGGGGAAGTTACTAACCCACCACACTTATTTTTGGCTCCCAAGAGGATTGGATCTTATCAATCCAGAGAAAACATGACAGTGAAGATATGCTGCCTTAGACACTAGAGGCATTATTGAGATGGGTTATATTTAAAGTTTGCCCGTGTATGTAACTTAACAACTTTTGCATATTTAGTAGTTTTTTTGGGTAAAAATTCTCTCCGGATAGCCAGGCCCAAAGACTGGTGATGAATGGAGTTAAGTGTAGTTGATGACTGGTCACAAGTGCTGTTACATAGGGCCCAGTTTTTTGGTCAATCTCCTTAATATACTGATCAGTGACCTAGATGGGGGGATTGAGTGAACCTTCAGTGAATTAGCAGATGACACCAAACATGAGACAAGTGTTGATCTGCTTCATATTAGGCATACTCTACAGAGGGATGTAGATAGGCTGCATCTCAAACCTGAGACAAGTGTTGATCTGCTTCATATTAGGTGTACTCTACAGAAGAATATAGATAGGCTGCATCAATGGGCCCAAGGTCAGCTGGAAAGCTGCTCAGCAGAAAAGGACCTAGAGGTGCTGGTTGGCAGCTGTCTGCATATGAGTCAGCAGTCTGTTCACTTGGCCAAGAAGATCAACAGCATCCTGGTCTCTATTGGGAGTACTATGGCCAGCAAGAGTGGAAAACTGATCATGTGTCTGTACTCAGCACTGATCAGGCTGCAACCCAAATACTGTTTTCAATTTTGGGCCCCTTGGTACAACAAAACATTGAGGTACTGGAGAGTGCCCAGAGGATGGCAATGAAGCTGGTGAAGGGACTAGAACACAAGACTTCTGAGGAGTGGCTGAAGTAACAGGGATTGTTTAGTTTGGAGAAATGGAGGCTGGGAGACATTATAGCTCTATACATCTACCTGAAAAGAGGTTGTAGTGAGGCAGATGTTGGTCTCTTTTTCCTAATATCAAGTGATAGAATAAGAAGAAATTACTTTAAGTTGCATCAGGGGAGGTTTGGATTGCGTATTTAGAAAAAAAATCTTTACTGAAAGTGTGGTCAAGTATTGGAATAGGCATTCCAGGGAGGCGGTGGAGCACCACCACCCCTGGAGGTGCTCAAAAAATGTGTAGACATGGCACTTCGGTACATGGTTTAATGGCCATCGTGATGTAGGTCGATGCTTGGACTCAATGAGTCTTGGAGATCTTTTACAAATGAAACAATTCTATGATTCTATGAAACACTGAGGGACAGTAGTTGTCAGTTTGAAGAGATTTCTGAATGAATCTATTAATCTGTAAAACATTTGTCCGACTTAATTAGTTTCATGAATCTTGCAAAAAATTCTATGTGCTAGCCTGTAGCCATTGCATACAGTATTATAATACTGACTTTTTTCAAGACCATTGTGATTCCTAACACAAATACTACCAAATGTCTTTTATTAAAGTAAATGAGGCTTCTAATAAAGTGTTATGGATTTAGAGATGCAAGGTGCAAAAGAACTCTTTGTTTCCTAATTTTTTAATTTATATTTGTTCTGCTCCAGCAGGAGCACATTTTAATTCTGTGCTAAGAAAGGGGATACTAAAAATTTCAACTATGTGCATTCATTACTGCTGAAATGAAGGCTTAAATAGGTACAAAGCAGTAAAATTAAATCGAATGTTAAAATATTATTTCTCTGCATCAGCCTCCCAGTTTCTATTTTACATATTGGTTTCAGAAGCCAAAGCAAATATACACCTGCTTTACATTGCAAATTGGCTTGACACATTGAACAAAGTATTTAATCTGTTTTGGACACACAGAATGCAAATCATCATCAAATCTAGGTGCTGCTATAATGCATAAGGGTACTGAAGATTTGTGCTATGATGTTTGACCTACTGCATATTGAATTTTGTTGTGACATTACTCCAATGAGTACCAGATTGTATCATATACAAAAGCTTCAGCTCTATGATTGCTATGTCCAGCACTTACATATAGCCCTTTACATTTGGAAATGCAAATGTAACCACATTATTAATGGCAAAAATTATCCCCCTCTTTTGGACTTACCAATAACTTATCATCCTGCTCAGATAAAATAAATAGATTTATATAATTCCCCTCTTTGTCTTCTTAGTCCCTGAAAAACCAGAGAAATCCTGAGGTTATGTAGCAGATCCAAGGAAGTATTTTGTGAGATATCAAATTCTCTTTCTAATTGCTAAAAAAATCCTTCCTTCCTTCCTTCCTTCCTTCCTTCCTTCCTTCCTTCCTTCCTTCCTTCCTTCCTTCCTTCCTTCCTTCCTTCCTTCCTTCCTTCCTTCC
>VWZI01002820.1:15254-34712 GCA_013396835.1 Psilopogon haemacephalus
TTCTTTCTTTCTCTCTCTCTCCCTCCCTCCCTTTCCTCCTCCCTCCCTTCCTTCCTTCCTCCCTCCCTCCCTTCCTTCCTCCTTTCCTTCCTTCCTTCCTCCCTTCCTTCGTTTCTTCCTCCCTTCCTTCCTCCCTTCCTTTCTCTTTCCCTTCCTTCCTTCCTCCCTCTCTCCGTTCTTTCCTTCTGAATTCCTTCCTTCTTTGACAGTGTGCACATGTGGCCCAGACAGCCAAATGTGTCCTGGGCTGCATGCAGAGCAGCGTGGCCAGCAGGGCAAGGGAGGTGATTCTCTCCCTTTACTCTGCTCTCGTCAGACCCCACCTGGAGTACTGTGTGCAGTTCTGGAGCCCCCAGCACAAGAAGGACATGGAACTGTTGGAGAGAGTCCAGAGGAGGGCCACGAAGATGATCAGAGGGCTGGAGCATCTCTGCTATGAGGACAGGCTAAGAGAGTTGGGGCTTTTCAGCCTGGAGAAGAGAAGGCTTAGAGGAGACCTTATAGTAGTCTCCCAGTATCTGAGCAGAGCCTACAGAAGAGTTGAGGAGGGACTTTTCACAAAGTCTTGTAATGACAGGATGAGGGGTAATGGGTTTAAACTGGCAGATTTAAACAGGATGTTAGGAGGAAGTTCTTCACAGTGAGGGTAGTGAGACACAGACACAGGTTGCCCAGGGAGGTTGTGGCTGCTCTCTCCCTGGAGGTGTTCAAGGACAGGCTGGATGAGGTCTTGAGCATTCAGAGGGCTGGAGCACCTCTGCTATGAGGACAGGCTGAGAGAGTTGGGGCTTTTCAGCCTGGAGAAGAGAANTCCCTGGATGTGTTCAAGGCCAGGCTCGATGAGGTCTTGTGCGTCCTGATCTAGTGGGAGGTGTCCCTGCCTATGGTGGGGGGTTGAAACTGGATGATCTTTGAGGTCTCTTCCAACCTAAACCATTCTATGATTTTGTGATCCTTTCTTCCTCTTGGGAAAATGGAAAGTCAGTTCACAGTTGCTGCTCTATAATTGCTTTGTTGTTTTGCTCTATAATTCAGTTTAATTTCCTAAATAGTACACAAAAAAAGAAATAAAATGGAATAAATTACTTCATTGGTCTCAGCTATAATCTCATTAAAGTGTAAATAAAATAAAAAATAATTGAGTATAGACTTGTGATGAGGGTAAAAACTTATGACTGTGACTCTGAATGCAGATAGGAAATTTGTTTCTTGAGGAAGGCATGAGACCTTTTTGTACTCTCTAAAGTGGAACTAAGCTTGGACTAGAACTGAAATCACAAATGAATTTATGTTTTAAGCCCCATTTTTTTTTTAATGCAGTGCAAAGAACTGTTTCAGTGTCTCTGTCACCAGAAGAGAGTAAATATAGAAACTGGTGGTATCATTTGATCTAGACAGATATCTGTCTTACTTAGATCAGCTTTTCAGAGGTAATGAAGAAGATCATTAAAATTGTCTGATCTTCTCCATAGGCTTTTTATGGCTCTGATTAAGTGACTTGGGAGTATTGTGTTATGCTTGAGGGGGTAAATTGGCTCTTTGTTGCAACAGTCTTATTAATTAAGTCTGCTAGAAATCTTGGAGTCTTTTACTGTATCCAGATTGTTTGTAAATACTTTATTTGACTGTGTATATGTTTTAAATGTAAACTTTGTTTCCTTTTCCTCCATTTAATCCTAAAATATGCTTTGCTTCGAGGAAACAAAAAAACACAAGCAGAAATTCCAGATTTCTAGTTCAATAAATTGTTTAGATAAGTTTATGCAAACTACCCTTCTTCAGCTGGTTGAGTCTGGAACATTAATTTGCAGTGTCTTGGAGGAAAACTGTTGATATTTCCTAGTTTTGGAAAGGTCAGATTCAGAAATCTGTTTACATATTTAAAATATTTTATGACATCTTTGATAAATGTACAAGTTGGGAACTTGATGTCTTAGAAGGTCTTTGCATAAATCAGGTACTATTTGGAATGTCATAGATATGACAAGCCTAGATGAGAGGAATGACCACTGGGCTACTGACAGTCCTTCTTTATAAGACCTGCTGGGAGCCAATCCTTCAGGAACTGTCTCCACAGTTTGGTGACAATGCAGAGCTTTGCTCTGCCCCCATAAACTGGAGTATGGACCAGTTTGTGTTGATTAGGCACCCTGACTTAGGCTCTTAATTTATAAAAGTCTCCCATGTTGACCGTAGAAAGGTCTGACGTATTTCTTCAGAAGAATGCAACTGTCCTTCCTCTTCTCTCTCTCCCAGCTTCTGCCAGTTACTTTTTCCCCATGTTGTTGTGCTGATTTGAGGCTAATTGGAATATTTTAATGAGAGATATTAGATCATTGGTTGTAAAAAGATAATAATGATGAAGTCTACCTCATTCACTGGTTTGATGAGAGGGATAAAAAGCCAAAATGTAAACAATTTCTCCCACTCTGGCCTGTGACGCTATATCTGTTCACTTCCTCTTCATTGCATTCTACCATCTCTCCACTAATCTTGGCTAATAGAACACAATGTAAGCTTTCCTGGCTGTTTTGTTTGTCTGTCTGGTAAAGTAGAGGGAGAAAGAGAGGGTAGCTCTGAGCCCTTCTGGGCAGTTTCCTTTGTTTGGGAGGGAGTTTGGATTTCTGTATTATTTCTAATCTGTATAGAATTGTAAATACTTGTAAATATATTTTTATACATGCTTGTAAATTTAGATTTGCTGTAAATATAGTTTCATCTTATTTCTGAGCCATCTGAGCTAGTCTGGAAAATCTCAATAGTTGGAGGGATAAGCTCTCCAGGATTGTAAAAGCAATGACAGATTTGTTCTAAAAGCTGTGACAAACATGAAGTATTTCGTAGTAAAATCAGTGTGCTGGTTTGATGCTCATTGGAATATTTCAATGAGAAAAACTGGATCATTGGTTATAAAAATAAAATAAAGTCTATATCATTCATTGGTTTGCTAAAAGGGATAAAAAACTAAAATATAAACAATATGTCTCTCTCTGCTTCTCGGCCCTTGTTCAATTCAGAACTCTTCTCTCTATAAATCTTCCATTAACCTTGGCTAACAGATAACAAGTAAGCCTTGCTGATTGTTTTCTGTCTGGGAAAGAGAGAGAGAGAGGGTGGCTTTGAGCCCCTTCTAGGCTTCTTTTTCCTTTGTCTGGGAAGGGAGTTTGGATTTCTATATTATTTTCTAAATTGTATATAATAGTAAATACTTGTAAATGTATTCTCTATATATGCTTGTAAATTTAGCTTTGCTGTAAGCACAGCTCCATCTTACTTCCAAGCTGTCTGAGCTAGTAAATCTCAATAGTCAGAGGGAGAGGAGTTCCTAAGCCACCACATTTGGTCTCAAAATCCTTCCTGCAGAAAGGTTGGCTGTCCAGTGATAGTGAACTTTTAATGATGATGGGTTGCACCGTGGATTAGAATAGCTTTTGTTGGAAAAGACCTATGAGATCATTCATTCAACCATTATCTAACTCTACCAAGTCTGGTGCAAAACCATGTCCCTTTGCAGCAGGCATATGCATCTTTTAAATGTGTTCAAGGATATTCAACCATCCCCCTGGGGAGCCTATGAGAGTGTTTCATAAACCTTACAGTGAAGAAGTTTCATCTAGTGTCTCACTGAAACCTCCTCTGCTGCTACCTAAGGCTGTTTCTCCTGTCTTATCATCCATTAAGAGGAAGAGACCAATACCTATCTCACTACAACCTCCTTTCAGGTAGTTGATAAAGGTCTCCCCTTATCCTTCTTTTCTCCAGAATAAACAACTCCTTCAGCCACTCCTCAGAAATCTTGTGCTCTAGACCCTTCACTAGCTTCACTACTCTTCTCTGGACATGTCTTTCTTGTAGTGAAGGCCCAAAATTGAACACAATACACTGTTGTGACCTCACCAGTTCTGAGTACAGCGGCACAATCACTTCTCTTGTCCTTGTTGTCACAATATTCCTGATACATGCCAGGATGTTGTTGGCTTTCTTGGCCAACTGATCAGACTGCTGGCTCACATTCAGCCAGCTGTTGAGCAACACTTCCATGTCTTTATATAATGGGCACCTTTCCAGCCACTCTTGTCCAAGTCTGTAGGACTGCGTAGGGTAGTTGTGACCCAGGTACAGGACTCAGTGCTTGACCTTATTGAATTGCATACAGTTGGCCTTGGCCCATTGGTCCAGCCTGTCCAGGTCCCTCTGCAGAGCCTTCCCACCTTTGAACAAATTGACTCTCCCAGCTTAGGATCATCCACAAATTTACCGAGGGTGCACTCAATCCTCACATCTGGATCACTGATAAAGTTCTGAGCCCTGGAGAACACTACATGTGATGGACTGACAATTGAATTTAACTCCATTCACCACAACTCTCCAGCCCTAGTCATTCACTCATTGACACACAGGACTGCCTCACCTTTCTAAAGAATTTGTAGTCATTGATTGCGGCACTCCAGTCATGTGAGACATCTCACCACATTTCTGTGATGTCCACTATATCATTTTTTGCATGATGCACAGTGGCTTCCAGTTTCTCTGCTGCATGTGCAAAGTGTAAATGCACTTCAGCTGGGCCAATGGTCCCACCACATTTTTGCAGGGAGAAGGCCTAATTACAACCTGAATATTCTCAGGTACTCCTCAATAAACCTTGTGTCTTTGCTGCCACTTGGGTGTCCACTCCCTACCTCTACCTAAAGACCTCACCAGCATTCCATCCTTCAAATATTGGTGTACTGTCCTTGGGTTTACTCCTAGCAAGCCCAATTTTCTGCCCTTATCCCTTCAAATCAAGGTTAAGCCTCTTTCATATGAACTCTGCTAGGTCCTGGAATAGGATTATTTTCCCTCTTTGTGACCGGTGTATCCCATCTGTTGTGATCAGGCCTAGTGTCCTGTATATGGTTAAAGAACCCATGACACCAGGCTCAGAGCCAGACATCAATCTGCTGGCTCTTTCTGTTTATTCCCTCATCACTCCCAACTGGCTGCCACCTGACACTGGCATAAAAGTGGGGTACATTGTGCAACCTGACACTTGGGACAGCATATTTCCACCAGAGCTCCATCTGTGAAGTTGCATCAGACCCGGTGGCTCAGGGATGTTCTGGCCTGCTGCTAAGTGGATACCATCACTCCCTGGTGGAAATGGCCAAGATTCAGTACCTTCCCTGCATGTCTTTCTATGTGAACTACAGCACCTAGGCCTGACTGATGTCCCACACCCTCTTTGTCTCCTTGATTACTGTGCTCTAGAGGACTTCTTTTGAACATATGGGTGTGATCTCCACTAACCTAGTAACACCTATCTATCATCAGCCTGTCCAGTGAAAACTGTCATCTCTTGGTGGGTCTCTGCTCCCCTGACATGTCTCTACAAAGGGGAAAAACTCAGGAAACCACTATCCACTGCTGGCCAAGGTGGTTCCAAAGCAGCTGCTCTCAGCAACTGGCTGATATGGTCATGATGATCATCGCCAAAGATAGAACTCAAATGGAAAGTGAGGACATTACTTTTCAACAGGGGTATCTTTGGGCCCTGGAGCTAAATCAACAGTCTTGAAAGAGGATTAATTACTGGCTGTGACTAAATTTAAGGTAAATTCTTAAGGGTAAGCTACTGGAAGTTTCTTACCCATATATTCTATTGAGTCACAATTTAATTGGATATTAGGCAAAAGGTTTTTTAAAACATACTGAGTCTGACAAGAAAAAAATGGTCTATATTTTTCATTTCACATTTGTCTTACCCTTCCATGTTGTTAATTTATATATTCTGTTTTAAATGTGCTATTATCTCCATGATAAAAGACAACAGCTATTATTTACAGTATAATCCCCTTAGTTAGCAATTAAGTTCACAGGAAGAGAATCTACATTCAAATTTTTGTGTAAGGCATTTTTTAATGTAGCTCAGTACAAGTGCTCTTGAAATAAAGATGGTTCTTTAACTATAATATGTAAGCTATAGGAGTTTCTTAGCTGTGCCCCAATATGCCCAGCTGCCTAGCTGGGGGTTGCTGTTTAAAGGCAGTGAGATTCCTGCCTTGCTGCTCTCCTAAGGAGTCTCTTCCATTCTTTCCTCAAATACCCATAAAATCAAAGTAATTTTGGGAGAGAAAGTCTTACCTATTCAAACACGGGAAATGCATTTCCATGCTATATGCAGATTTCAATATAGAAGGAAAAAAAAATCTGCAGCATGCAGAGTATGTTTGTCTTCATTTAAGACAGATTTCCATGACCAGAGACAAAAAGTGCATTTGTCACTTAGTGGCTTTGTTTCTGAGAGGTCAGACTTGATGGCTCCATCTTTTGTTTTATTTTTCATTGTTTTCATGCTACCTCACAATAAGACACACTTCAGTAGCAGCCACAGTCATTTGGAGAGCCAGCCATATGAAGAAAATTCTCCTTTTCTTAAGGGAGTGAACATTTTCACATATCCTTGAGTGACACACTCATTTAATCTTGTCAAAATAGCTTAGAGAAGACTTTCTTCCTTCCCCATATCTAATGCTCATTCTAAGAAAGAACCCCTCTACTACTGGGGCTGTTTAGTCTAGAGAATAGAAGACTGAGTGGAGATCTCATCAATGTATACAAATATCTGAGGAGTGGGTGCCAAGTGGATGAGGCTAATCTCTTTTCACTGGTCAGCATCAATAAGACAAGGAGCCATGGCTACAAACTGGAATGTAGAAGGTTTCACCTCAATGTGAGAAGAAGCTTCTTTACAGTGACAGTGACAGAGCACTGGAACAGGCTGCCCAGAGAGGTTGTGGAGTCTCCTTCTCTGGAGACTTTCCTGTCTGGATGCTTTCCTGTGTGAACTAGCCTAGGGGATCCTATTTTGTCAGGGAGGTTGGATTGCATGATCTTCAGAGGTCCCTTCCAACTTCTACAGTTCTGTGATTCTGTGGTATTTCCTATTCTATTTTCCTATACTTAAGGATTACTTGGAAAACCATTCAATGAAAAGTGTTGGTTGCAATATACAGAGTCCATAACCAAAACAATTACAGAAATCCATGTATTTATAAAATTACTTAGAATAAAACCAACCAAACATCCGTTGTAATTTCAATAAGATAGGCAAACTTTAAACAATGTGAGATGTATGTATTAAGATCACTAACTTTTCCCTGCTATTGTGGTTAAAAGCAAGCTAATGTTTGCCCTCTGTCATATTTTGTTTCTTCCCGGAACAGGGATGAAAAGTGTCTGTCATTTTGGCTTTCATGGCCATCTTTCACCCTGTTAAGTGAAATTCCTAAGTCTTACAATGAATTTTAAATACCCAACACTGACATCTAGTAAGTCTTCTTATTTGAGAAATGAGATTGCCGTTAGAGGGATCATTATCCCAGGGAGGTGGTTGGGGCCACAGCCCTGGAGGTGTTTAAGGCCAGGCTGCATGATGCTGTGGCCAGCCTGATCTAGTGTAGGGTGTCCCTGCCCATGGCAGGGAGGTTGGAACTAGATGATCCTTGTGGTCTCTTCCAACCCTGACTTATTCTATGATTCTAACAAGAACAATAAATGAATCTTACTTTTTGGACTTCAACAGACCTTTGGAAAGACTCTTTTCACATCATTCCCTTTTGTGACATCATTGGCATTTATTACATCAATGATTACCCCGTATTCTAATCTCACAAGTAAAAGACGGTCACCAAACCCAGTTACTGCCAAAAATGTTTATAAACAAGCTTTTGCTAGACAAAGACCAAAGAGGCAAAGGAAAGTTGCAAAAGTATTCTCTAAAATGTAAACATCTGTTCAGTAAGCTCTCCAGGATTGTAAAAGCAATGACAGATTTGTTGTAAAAGCTGTTACAAACATGAAGTATTTCGGAGTAAAATCAATGTGCTGGTTTGAGGCTCACTGGAATATTTCAATGAGAGAAATTAGATCATTGGTTGTAAAAATAAAATAATTATAAAGTCTATATAATTCATTGGTTTGCTAAAAGGGATAAAAAACTAAAATATAAACAATATGTCTCTCTTGGCTTCTCAGCCCTTGTTCCATTCAGATCTCTTCTCTCTTATATCTTCCATTAACCTTGGTTAACAGATAACAAGTAAGCTTTGCTAATTGTTTCCTGTCTGGGAAAGAGAGAGAGAGGGGGTGGCTTTGAGCCCCTTCTAGGCTTCTTTTTCCTTTGTCCGGGAAGGGAGTTTGGAGTTCTGTGTTATTTTCTAAATTGTATATAATAGTAAATACTTGTAAATGTATTCTCTATATGTGCTTGTAAATTTAGCTTTGCTGTAAGTATAGCTCCATCTTACTTCCAAGCTGTCTGAGCAAGTCTGGTAAATTTGCAGTTGCTGGGGGGGGAGGTGCTAAGTTCCTCAGCCCACTGTAGTTTTGATCAGCTACAAAAGGAATGAGCAAAGGGGGAAATCATTGTGAAATTTGTGAATGGATGATGATTTTCTTGAATATAGACCACCTGAGAGAATAGTAGCCTGAAATGCAAGTTGTTCCATACAATCATATTGCTGGCAACATTTTCAGTGGGCTGACTTCAGAACTAATGAACAATCTCTGTAAAAGAGTAAATCAGCTCAATTGTTACTCAGCACTAGGCAATAAGATGGGTATATTAAATGACAAATTCTTCTCCCTTTGTTATACCACAATGCCAGAATTTTGTAATAATGTTTTTATTGTCCCTTCAGTAGCTTTATTGTGTATCTGAAATTTCACTTACTGAACATGGGAATCTGTCTTAAAAGAAAAGGTTATGGAAAAAATATACACTAGACAGCAACATTTGAACTTATGCACCATTAGTGCCTGATATTATGACGTGAAATAAAATGTGTTGAACTTATAATCTATTCGTAACTCACCGTTATCTGAAGACCAGACTGCTGCATGAATATGGGAGGTGTTTTCTTTATAGCATGGACTGAGAGATGTAATATTTTGTTTTCCCCACCCCTGCCCTCCCCTTTAATATTGGTAAAGAATCAGTATTTACTACGGGGGTTTTTTTGTGATAACCTTTTAACATCAGACAGAGCAGCCATCTGCATTATGTCAATCAACAATTTCCAGCAAACTGTACTGACTCAAAGAGCTTGATCACACATGATTCTAAGTGGAAAGCTAATGTCAAAATAAAAATATTTAGTTCATTGCCTTCAGCTACAGAAAAATCCTGAACTTTTGTGGCTTTGTGAGAATAGAGGAGGTCCCCTGGATACCTGAGGACCTATAGGTACACAATATATAGTTTCTGACTATCTATCTGATTTCTGTTGCATAATTCAAGCTGGTACAGATTATTTCCTAACAATAGTTTAGAAAGACTGCCAGGAAAATAACATTTTATCTTGTTATAATTCACAGAAATGCAAATAAGTTTAATGTACTGAATAATGAAAAAAAATATATTCTCATAAGGTGAATCAATATTTCCATCAATTTAATTTCCATTTTCCATTTCTATTGTTATCTTCTTTGATAAGTGTTTGACTAATAAATGACATTCTTCCTTTTCGTACTCAACCAAATATACAGGTTTGCATCATCAAAAGCAATGCCAAAATCCTTTCTAGTTTTTTCTTCAAGGTAAACTTCAACTAAGTTTTCAGATTCTTATCTTAGATCCAAACACATATGCAGTTTTTCTGAACAGTCATAAAGGTTATTAAAAAGTTATTAACTGCTTCAGTGTTTGCTAGTGAGACAATATTTTGACCTCACCTTAAATGAATTTTTTTTTTTAAAGTTTATAAGATCTACAATGATGTAGAGTTACAGCATAACTGCAATGTAATGATCTGCTGTCTTCATCTGGGGGCCTTAAGCACATAATTAAACATATGAGACATAGAAGATATCTCCCAGGAACATTACCTTAGCTGGAACAGTGAATGCTGGAGAGAAGTGGATATCTCCAGATAGCAATTTATTCCATCTAAGAATATTATTCTAGGATAGGATACATCACCCCTTGGAGATTTCCATCTCCATTTGCAATTAAGACTACATTCTCTTTACTGATTATATCTGCTTAGAAAAGATGTCTAAACTTACTAGATAAACTCTATGAACAGATATAAACCACATTTTAAAATGAAATATCAAGAATCTGTCAAGAAGATTGAGGATTTCATACAGAGAAGTTACTGGGTTTACCACATACATCTTAATAGCTTTTTATTCTGCCCTGTGCCCGTCTTTGTCAACAGGGCTCCTGGAAAAGTAATTAGCAGTTGGTCAGTGCTGGCAAGAGAACAGTGCAGGTTTAACATGTTTCAAGTACAGTAAGCAAAATTTTCATCTAATTTATGCTTACAGAATCAGTCAGGTTTGGAAGGGACCACAAGGATCATCTAGTTCTAACCCGCCTGCCATGGGCAGGGACACCCTACCCTAGATCAGGCTGGCCACAGCCTCATCCAACCTGGCTGCAAACACCTCCAGGGATGTGCTCCCAACCGCCTCCCTGGGCAACCTATTCCAGGGTCTCACCACTCATGGTGAGGAACTTCCTCCTCATGTCCAGTATGAATGTCCCCACCTCCAGCTTTGCTCCATTCCTCCTAGTCCTGTCACTACCTGACAGCCTAAAAAGTCCCTCCCCAGCTTTTTTGTAGGCCCCCCTTTAGATACTTCTTGAACTAGTCTCGTGACTCTGCAGAAGCTTCTTTTTTTCCTCACAGGTTCTTTGTTTCTAGGTCAGGGGCATTCATATAGACTGCTTCAAAAAGTTGTTGCCCTCTTCAGTTTCCAGACGCTACACTCCTGGAGGTAGACTCTGCTATGTCTGAATGTGTTCAGAAGCAGAAATCTGTATTTTAAATTTAGCTCCAGAATTTATATGCAAAATCTTCTGGTATTTATACCGACATATTACTCTCAATATCATTTTATTACTTCAGAGAGTTGTCATTGGAATCTGCGTTTGTTAGAGTTCATTGAAGTACTTAGGCATTCATTATGTCTGTGAATTAGTGAATCATTCTGGATTTGACCCTTATTTACTTTTGAATAACATTAAAAACTGCTGAACAGGAATTCAATAATAATAAGCTTTGCTTATTCTTATGCTGCCTGTCGGCACAGGGACATTATACTATTTCCACTAATTCTATGACTGTTGTATTTCAAAGAGAAGATTAAAGAACAAATCCATTATGTCCTTCTGGTAAGTGCATTGGCCTCAGAATGAGTTCATATGGCACGCAGGAAGCCTCTTGCATTGTGAATGTTTTCAAGAGTTCTCAGAGAACTTTTATTTGATCATACAAATCTCACGAGATATTGGACTGAGAGCTTTTATTCAGAGGAAATAAAAGAACCACAAATAATGTTTTCTTCATTCTTTGATAAAGCTAGTACTGAAGCTGCTGACGTTTACTCTCAGGATTAGAAGCTAGCTATCTTTGGTTACATCCCCATACTGTCTGAGTTCCTTGTCTTGCAACACAGTCTCTTGATTTGTTTGTTTGCTGAAAATAGTGAGGATAGTGGCTGGGTAATTTAGGTACTTGTCTATAGCTTCTGAAGTGTCAAGTGGTTTTGGTTCAGAGACTGAAGACAAAAGCTGATTACCCACTAATATCCCAGCAGAAAAGTCTCAGATGGCTGAACATGAACTATAAAGCTAGTCTTGTATGTGGTCAGTTGCCTATAGAAATTAACATTCCTTCATCAGGGTATCCCAATGGGCTAAGCCAATTGAACATTGCATGTCACATATATGTAAATACCTTGTGATGAAATGGCCCTCTCTTTGCCATAATCTGCTGTTAAATCTTTCTTACATAACTACTGTTAAATCTTTCTTAAGAATTTACCCAGGAGAGCAGCAAAAATTGATTGCTTAGTAGCAATGATCTTTAACTAAAGGTTGAACAAAAATACATTGAAAACCTCAGGGATGATGAAAGGCATGGGAAGAGTGTTGCATATTAGATTCTGCCCTTACTGCAGATGCAACTATATTAATAGAAGCTATAATTCAGTGGGAAAAAAAAAAAAAAAAAGAAAGAAAGCTTTCACATAACAGCAACTTCCTGGCAGGTTTGAAAATATACCCTTGATTTGTCTTTGTATTTCTCACAAAAGCACGACAGACCAAAACAGTAGTGTTCTCATTGATTTTTTTTGCTGTTTGACAGAAATGCTGAGTTTCGTGGCATTTTGCATAAACCTTCAATTAATCATTCAGGTAGATGGTGTCCAGCCGAATATAACCTTAAACCACTACATTTGTTCACTGTTTCCTGCTGTGTGACAGCGCTTATCTGATTTGCAGTAAAAACAGGCATAGACCTCAATAACAATAAAGAGAATCTTGGAAAGGATACAGAGTAATGTTGAATGATATAACAAGCATCCAGCTCTCTTTCATTAGCATTTCTATTCAAATCATATTTATTAGCTACTTGTCTTAGCAACAGCAGAAGTTACAGTCTCCAGGCAAATTGCTCTGTGTTGTACCATCTTGTTAATTACTGATGCCTCTTTACTCTGAAAAAGGCAGTTTGCTGTGCAGCCCTAACACCAGTTAGATATAAATGTGCTCATCAATGCTAAATGATGTGAGAGAGTAAGGATCCATTTTAATCTGAGTGGAAAAAGTTTCAACATGGATGGATATGGAAGTCCCTAACATGGCCTGTGGTGGAAGTAGAAATCCTTTAAATCTTCTTTACAGTCGCAGTCCAAGGACTTCTTCCAGCCTCACACTCAAGGTGACATTGACAACAAAGCCTTAAGCATTATCCATATGCCTTGTCAGAAACTTCAGGGTAGTAAGAATTTAAGCCAGATTATTCAGGAAGATAGCATTTTAAAACATTAATGTGTCTAAACAGACAAAATTTGAGTTTGTCAATAAATGTCTTGGTCCTTTAACTCCTAAGATGGCATTCCAATTCCTATTCGTGTAATGTAACCTTTCCTCTGCTGAATTACCTTCAGGTTTGTGCCTTTCACCAATTCATGAGCAGCTTAGAAGCATACAGCATTTGTTGGTCAATATGCTCATTAGATAGGTATATTGGCTAATACCTGAGACTGATACGTTAGCTGATCCATGATTAGCATGCAGGAGCTGAGCCTTTGCTACCCAGACACCCTCCAGCAGGGGAGGAGACAGCCTATGAATAAAGTCCTTGCCAAGTTCTACCTTTCAGATTTTTAGGTTTTTTCCTCAGCATTTCATGTTGCTTCACATTTCTCTTCCTCTCTTTATTCCCCAAGCTGGTAAATAGTAGTGTCTCAAAATTTTCTGTCTGCTTTTTCTTTAGTTTCCTTATTATGCACATTTTCAGTGTAGGAACTCTTCTGCAGTTCAGCAACTGAGCCAAGGTCATACAGCTGAGTTTCACAGAGCTGGGCTTTGGACTGAAACATAACTGGACTCCTGAGCTATCTGCAGGTTACAGCAGGTAAACATTTATAACTGCTGACCCAGAGGATGTAGGGATGCTCAAACATCCTCTACTCACCTTTTGTACATTATGCTGATATCTCCTTGAATTTTTCCCCAGAGGAGCAATCAATTTTTCAACAGCAAGGCATCACTCATATCTAACTAACTATCTACTTTGACACTGGTCTTTTCAAAGGAGACTAGGCAGAAATTAACTTCTAATTAACTTCTTTTCCACACTTTATTCCTTCAACCCACTTTTGAAATTCTATTCAGGTTTTCAGTCATGGCAAACTAAAATAAATAAATCAAACCATTTTTTTTATATCCCAAGACCTAAGGCTGAAGAAAGTCTCTGAAATTCTTTCATGTATTTTCTCACCTTTCAGAAAACTAAATCATTAATAATTTCTTTAGTTAAAATTATTATTTGGATTTTTTTCCCCCTACCTTTTCCTGTTGGAAGGCTCTCTTCCAGAACCTGATTGCTTTAAGAGCTGGGACATTTCTTCTAATTTCCCGCTAAAGCTATTTCCAGCTGTTCACATTCATTTGTTGCTGTGACAACATTGGTCTTTCACTTAAATGGTTCTTTTGTCTCCTGATGTTTACCCTGCTAATGTATTTATAGACTTGTTTCTATCCCTTCTAGGTTGTTTTTTTTTTCACTAGCTAAAGAAATAGAGATTGTTCTAATCTCCTGTTAAACAGCAGCATAACCTTCATATCATCCCAATATTGCTTCTCTACCTAAGTCTTTAGTTTCATATCAAAATAGAGATTGAATCTGGAGAAAAAAATTAAAGAGTAGAAAATTAATTATTCTCTAAATTCTTCATGAGTAGCGCAATAAAAAGTAACAAAGTAGTTGTAATGAAAAGTAATACTTCAGGTGAGTAGTAAGTTAGAGAAGGAAATGTTGATCCTGGGCAGAAACTAATGTTAAGACTGAACTATGCCTCATCAGCTTTTTACTTCTTTCAACATTTTATTTTTCCTCCTTTTAAAATGCAGACCGAATAGCTTAGGGGTAAAAGATAATTTCTGATTATAGTGTTCAAGGTGACTTTGAAATGCTGACCTGTGCCTTTTAAAATGGTGGTCAAATCAGCATTTTTCTGCATAATGACTACCATTAGAAAGGTTATCATATCTTGCAGTTATCAGCGTTGTCTCTCAGCATGCAAGTGGGACACGAGTAGTTAATTTGGTGGCTCTGTAGGGTGGAAGCAAGAGAAAAAGTGTGAGAAAGTAAAATGTGTAGAAGGTAATTCGTATCCTGGCACTTTTGCTGAAAAACACTGATTTCTTTCAAGAGAGGTAGCAGGGAAAGTTTTAAACAAAATGAGGCATGAGAAAAAGTTTCTATTGAAAGCAGATTCTGAGTAGCCAAGACTCAGATTCTGTTGTAGTAAATGCATTTGACCATGTCCACTTTTAAGAGTACAACCTTTAATGGTGAGTAAATTGAAGAGGTAATTCGTTTTTAATTTTTTACTTTTGTAGCACATTGCTATGTGCTCAGTGGACAGAACAATCTTTATGGCCCAAGGATGCCTTGATACAAGTGTGGGAAATTGTGTTGAGTTTTCTCAGTGGGAGAAGAAAGCTGACTCCCAGGATTCATGGCAGAACAAAGACCCTGATTGTACTTGTAGAGAGAGGTGCATGTAGGCACAGGATTTCACTGGGAATAATATCTTACTTTGTCTTTTGAGACCCCCCATCTTAATCTTTCAGACTTGTCATATGATCACCAAACAGCTGAATGGGACAAGTGTGCCATTTTGCTTTTGGTTTAGACCAACTCTTTGCTCTCTAAAGAGGACCACAGATAGACTGCTGATACATAAGTGAAGCCCCAGCCACACAATAAACAGAACATATTCTTAGTTAGGGGAACAGAGGCTCTTGTTAAAATGAAGGCCAGTGGTGAATGGTGAGGCTCAGAGGGAAAAATTGAAACGAATGGCCATGTTAGCCTCTGCAGTGTTTTCTGCAGCCTTCATTGTATCCTGCTCTCTCTGTAGCCAAGTGACCTCTAAGCCTTGCAAACAGCACACAGGGCTTTTTTATTTCCTTTTTTTGTGTTGACTGTGTTCTTTTCATCTTGAAAGGTCATTGGGTATCAGCTGAAGGAATATACCACTTAGCTTTGAGTGTTCTCTCTGTTTGAAGTGATTTGCCTGTTTGTTTTACAAATGGGATTCTGTCCACAAACAAATTGAAAATTAGTTAATCACCTTTTCCAGTTGACATACAGTAGGTGTTGTGGTATAAGACCAGGTTAGTCCTAAAGCAGATTGAAATAACTCATCAGCTGCATGCTGGGCTCAGTGGTCTGGTGCAGTGACAAGATAGTTGGTAGTTCAGTGCAAGCAGATCCTGCAGGACGTGGGAGAGTATATTGTTTAGAGAAACTGACATTTAAAGGTTAGAAATACTTGCTAATTTTATTTAAAGTGGGACTTTTTGCCTCAAAGATCACATGCAGATGTATACATATTTCAAGTATCACGCTAGAAAATCTAGACAAGTTTGGAAAAGTCATTACATTTATTATTCATACAAGATAAGACATGACTGTCGAATCTGAATTACTGCCTGTCATGTTTCTGTTCAGAGATGGAATCCTTTTCAAGTATTTCTTACCAGTTTACAAAAGATGTTTTACTTTATTTCCATGCAGGTGGTAAAGACACAATGAAGCTGTCCATAAAAGAGTAGTTTCTCATTACTTTATGTTTGTTATGTATAAGAATTTTTAAATGAAACCCAGATTTCATCGAATTTGTGGAGAGCAGTTTCATGGTTGGAGGTTCCAATCTGACAATCTGAAATAAAAACATATTCCAATGTTTTAATAATTTGTCATTCCCACAAATTCTAATAGAAAAGAAAGAAAAAAAAAAGAAAAAGAAAAGGAAAAAGAAAGAGAAAGGAAAAGAAAAAGTTTAAAAAAAAAGAAAAAGAGAAAGGAAAATAAAAGGAAAAAGAGAAAAATAAAAGCAAAAAGGAAAAGAAAAAGAGACACAAAAAAAAAAGAAAAGAAAGAAATACAAGAACACTAAAAGGTTAGATAATTGACATCTATATTTTAGCTTGCACATCACTTCAATAAGTGGTCTTTGTTGTGGTTAGGTCTGTATCTGAAAAAGAAGGTGTAGAGCCACAGCGACAACTTATTCTCTACTGGAATGAATCAGAATAGTCGTTCTACTTTTTTTTTTTTTTGTGTTGCTTACAAAAACATATTTATTATCAGGTCATCTTATTTATTTAATCTGAAACAGAAATGGAGCAAAAGAAAATCTGCATTGACATTTCAGTGGACATTTGGAGGTTATGAGTTAACAGAAGAAGACAGTGAGAAGGAAGAGTTTTGGATGGAACTCAGGGAAAAAATGAAAGTTAATGACCTTTGGAGGAAGGAGCAGGAAACTCAGGAGGACTACATGGATGTTGTGCAGGTTATGCAGGGAGGAAATTATAAAAGCTAAAAGTGAACTAGAGATTAATCTGGTTACTGCCATAAAAGACAATTTAAAAGGTTGCTATAAATACATTAAAAATAAAAGGAGGGATGAGGAGCATCTCCCTCTTTTATTGGATGTGGGAGTGACAAAAGATGAGAGAAAGGCTGAGATGTCATCGTCTTAGTTAGTTCTCTGAGTGCTCAGCCTCACAAGCTGAAAGACAGGGACGGAGAGCAGAATGAAGCCCCCAGAATCAAAGGGGAAATGGTTAGTGACCTGCTGCACTGCTTAGACACACACAGGTTTATGAGGCTGGATGGGATCCACACAAGGGTACACACAAGGGTATTTACCAGCAATTCTTTTATTCAGTTTTGGGTCACTCACTACAAGAAATATATGAGATAACTGCAGTGTGTCCAAAAAAGGACAATGAAGCTGGTAAGTGTCTTAGAGTACAAGTTTTATGAGGAGTGGCTGGGGGAACTGGGGTTGTTTAGTCTAGAGAATAGAAGGCTAAGGGGAGATCTGAAGAAAAGGAGTCTCAGGGTTGACCTTATAACTCTCTACAAGCAGGCTGTCGTGAGATGAGTGTCTATCTCTTTGCCTTCTTAATAGGACAAAAGGAAATGGCCTCACATTGTGCCAGGCTGGATATTAGGAAAATTTTCTTCACTGAAAATGTTAAATGCTGGAATAGACCTGGGGAGAGTCACCATCCCTGGAGATATTTAAAAGACCATGCATAGATGTTGTGCTTAGGGACACTGGCTCATCATGGATTTGTCTGTGCTAGGCTAGTGGTTGGACTCAATGTGCTTAAAGGCCTTTTCCAGCCTAAGCAATTCTATAATTGTCAGAAAACTAGCTGTGAAAAAGAAGACATCAATATACAGATTCTGGATGAAAATGCTACATTTGACTAGAGAAATGTGGATATTCATAGTGGCTGAAGCAGGAGAAATTGCCTTCGTTGCTCATCTATCAAACAGCTTTATCCAAGTAACTAAAACTAACCAATCAGGCAGATGCACACTGCTAGGAAATGCTAACAACATCCACTATTTATCTGCATTGGTTTTGTTTTTTCCAGAATAGTCACGGCTGCACGTATTAGTTGCTAGATTTTTCTGCAGCCAGGGTTAAAGAGTGCATATCTAAGGTAGGCAAAA
Source organism: Psilopogon haemacephalus (assembly GCA_013396835.1). Taxonomy (NCBI): domain Eukaryota; kingdom Metazoa; phylum Chordata; class Aves; order Piciformes; family Megalaimidae; genus Psilopogon; species Psilopogon haemacephalus. The sequence continues at coordinate 33,299 of VWZI01002820.1, forward strand.
GGACTCCTTGACTTTAGAAGAGGTACTTGCCACTTAGAGGAGAAGTGACTTGATGGAAGGATATAAGTCACACTCGAGCTGGCTCTCTCTGTGATCTCTATATTTTATGGTTAAGTACAGTTTTTCAGTCTCCTGAGATGTCAGGCTTGGCACCTTTCTAAGCCCTAGGATCATTACGTTTTTCAGAGAGCTGGAACCTATACATTGTGTGCAAGTTTACTGTGAAGCAATTAATCCCTGGTTTGATGACAAGCACTTAAGTGATTTTGAAGACATATTGAAGTTCCAGCTTGCCACGCTGTATATTGCAGAAAGCTAAAATATACCATTTACTGGAAAGCTTCTGTGTTTATTAATCCATGTTTCACAGTGCAGCTCAGAGATGATGAAAGAAGAAAAAAAAAAAAAAAGTAGTTGGCACTTCTTGTACACTTTAGTCAGCACTCTGCTTTTTAGGGCACGGGAAATTAACCATATCTAAGTGTAGGTATAACATTCTTGGCTATGATATAGGATTTTTTAAATCCTTTAAAATGGAGTAGAGTGTCTTTTGTATTTCTGTTTTTAGGTTATGTTGTTCAGAGAGCCAAAGAAAAAAATACTTTGGATTGATTGAAGCATTCTTTTTACTCAAGTCTTCTGAAAAAAACCCTATGTGTTTCACTGGAGACAGAGTTATTGTCTAGAATGTTAGACAAAAATGCACTGTTAGCCATGGCAGCCCTGTTTATAGCCAAGAAGAGTAACATTTCCATGGAGGAATAAAATTTCATAGAATTATTGGTTGGAAAAGATCTGTGAGATCATTGAGTCTAATTATCTAATTCTACCAAGTCTGGTGCTAAACCATGTCCCTTAGCAACACATCTGTGTGTCTTTTAAACACCTTCCATGGATAGTGATTATACTGCCTCCATGGGGAGCATATTCCAGTGTTTGGTAAACTCTTCAGCAAAGAAGTTTTTTCCTAATATCCAATCTAAATCTCCCCTGATGCAACTTGAAGCCATGGTATCCTGTCTTGTCACTTGTTATTAAGGAAAAGAGGCCAAAACACACTTTGCTACCACCTCTTGTTGAGTAGTTGTAGAGAGCAACAAGGTTTTCCCTCAGCCTCCTTTTCTCAAGACTAAACAACTTCCATTCTTCAGCTGATGAGGGAAATTTCCCTATACTTAATTATTTTTACATTAAAATTGGTGTAATAGTTTAGTGCAAGGGCTAACCCCCAACCAAAAAGTGAAGGGAAAAGTAATGCACAAAACACGGGGTTGAGATAAAGAGAAAAGAGTTTAATATAACATGAGATATCATGCTCACAATGCATAATTCTCTTATCTAATAATCTTATTAATCTAATAATACAATGCATGTTTACTTTATCTTAGTCTATTTGCAGAAGGAGTGCAGCGAA
>VWZI01002820.1:34757-79253 GCA_013396835.1 Psilopogon haemacephalus
GGAGAAGGGGCGAGGTGGGACAGGAAATTTAAAAAATAATTAAAAGGCAGCATTAAACAGAAAGACAAACCCAGCAGCCACCTGACTCCCACTACCATGTCTGCTGTGAGAAAGGTCAACATCCAAGAAGCTGGAACCCAGGGGCAGCAATCTGAACTTCATGCCCCATAACACTTTTCTCCAGTTAGCACTTCCATTTTTGAAGCTGGCATGACTGCATCACGATATGAGTAACAGCAGCAGGTTCAACTCCATCCATGACAATTAGCAAGGACAGGTGTGATGAAATCTGCTACTATTTATTTTTATAAAGGTTTATCTGTAATTTCCATAACTGATTTTCAAATAGTTAAGTTGATATGGTGTGAGGAAGACACTGAAACAAGACATAAAATATGGTTCTCCAAAGGATGTGCATTATTGCGCGTTGTCTAGGATCACAGAATTAGGGAGTGGTAGTTGTCTTCCAAATATCACTGCAGTATAAAGAAGGCCAAGGGACTTCTAGTAGTATATAAAATCTTATATTGGGAAAGTATGATTTGAGACTGAGACTGTAACTGAGAAAAGGTCATTTCTGACAAATGTGTTTTGCATAAAGAAATCACGACTTATTAGTTATTGAAATCTCCCTTTGACATTTTTCAAAAGGTAATAATTTACTTTTTCGTTGGATTGCTGGATGATTTTGTTTGGAAATTAAGCTAATTTACAGGAAAATGCTTTAAAGATTGAAATATGTAAGGTATTTCTAGTTTTTAATGAAGAACTCCATTTTAGTCATAAACTGAGCAAAATTTAGCTTCAGGTTCTCTGAAGCTTTTAGGCTTGTTTCAGATAGGAACAAACACTGAGCTTAAATTAGATATAAAATATTTATTAGTCTTCACAACTTGTTAAATCAGTTAATTAAAAAACTTTATTTTAAAATGGCTGTATCAAAACTAAGTTTTTTATTCTGCTCTCAATAATTCCTTCCATTACTTTTTTTTCCTTTTCATTTTCATTATCAGAAATACTGCATAGGTTCTGGCAGGCATCAAAAGGGGGGGAAATAACATACAACCCAGGTTCTTCCCTAAAAGTATTTTTAATGTATGTGGAAGCAGGAGAAACCATCCCATAAGTTATTTTATTTTCCCTGAAATTCCTGACTCAGATGGCAAGCTCAATCATTTGTCACGTTACAAAGTTACAATCTTATTTTTGGACAGAAAGCCACATTTTAACTAAACTCACCATTTGAAACCACTGATAGCGATTTGATTTTTAACATTTTCACTGTAATGAGTGGCAGGAGGAGCAGCAATTACATTACAACCCTCTTGGCTTAAAAGGCGCGTGGGTTTGACTTCAATGAAAGTGTGTAGTCAGGAGAATGTCGCTTACTGTTAAGGAGTCCTTCTAGACATGTCAAGATTAAGGGAGATTTAAGTAGTCATCTGCTGGAAAAGAAAATTGTATCTGAACAAATGCAATAGAGAGATTGGCAGAACAATGCTCTTGGCATCCTTAGGCAATCAGGAGGCACCCTGATTGCTGTGCAAGACAGATTGAGAAATGAAGTTACAGATTTTTTTGTAACCATCAAAATTTTTGCCTCAGAAAAAAATTATTTTGAGAAAAAAAGCATTTTCCATCAGAAAACTATTCTAATGGCAATTTCCTTTCACAGCTCTACCTTTAGGTTATACTGTGTGAGATGTTTCTAAAGAGGACTGGAGAATGCTAGTGCCACTATTCAGAAATGACTCTGAACAAAAAGGTTTGCTGCATTCTGGAGCCTCCAACACAGGAAGGACATGGAACTGTTGGAGCAAGACCAGAGGAGGGCCATGGAGATGATCAGAGGGCTGGAGCAGCTCTGCTATGAGGACAGACTATGATAGTTGGGGCTCTTCAGCCTGAAGAAGAAAAAATTTCGAAGAGACCTTGTAGTGGCCTTCCAGTATCTGAACGGGACTTACAGGAAGGCTGGGGAGGGACTATTCACAAGGTCTTGTAATGACAGGATAAGGAGGAATGGGTTTAAACTGGCTGAGGAGAGATTTAAACTAGATGTTAGGAAGACGTTCTTTACAGTGAGGGTGGTGAAACTCTGGCACACGTTGCCCAGGGAGGTTATGGCTGCTCCCTCCCTGGAGGTGTTCAAGGCCAGGCTGGACGAGGCTTTGAGTGACCTGTGTAGTGGGAGGTGTCCCAGCCTATGGAAAGGGGTTGGAACTAGATGATTTTTAAGGTCACTTCCGAGATAAACCATTCTACGATTCAGTACCCCACCAGCACAGCTGCTGGCACCAGGTCTTGTACAGCAGCACAACTGAATGGTTCTCTCATTGCAAGATATAAAATATGGACACAGTCAGGAAAGAGATTTCAACTACAGTGAGTTAGAAGAGTTGGGAAATTAAAGTAAATGATCTAAAGCTAGAAAAGCTCTGCAAAGTTGTTGCTCCAGAAGAACATATGTTTGTAGATCACAGTCAGTGCACATATTTGGTCTGAATATTAGAGTCCTTCAGAGGATTGAGGTTTTGAAATATTGCAGACTTATGAACACCGTTCTTTACCATAGTGAAGGAATGAGCAGTGGCTCAGGAATTTCCTCACAGCCCTGAGGTGATTTAGCAGTAGCCATTGACAACACAAAGTGAATTTTTTAACATGTATCATTTCAATCATCTTGAAATTTGAAACTGGTCTGACTTGTCACTCCTTTAAAGACTTCCATCATAAGAAAACCCAATTCCCTGACTAGTACAAAGAGATTTCCTCATAATTAGTTGCAACACAAGTTAAAAATAAAGCTTTTAAAAATTTTTTTAACATTTTTGTCAGGTTTTTCAACCTTAGAAAAGAACTGATTAAGAACTTTTATAAATCAACTAATCAAATAAAGTGTATTTCCATTGAAGAGGTTGTTTCACTTTTGAAATCAGGGCAAATGGAACTGTCAAAGGTGAAACATACATAAATCCTCAACATCATTCATTCTTGGTGGTCTTTCCTCTCTATCTCCCTGTTAATTTTTTTCTGAAGATTTTTGGGACATGTTTCTGTTGATGAAAGACAGACAGTTATATCTGTGTTATGAAATAATTATTTCCTTGGGAAATATTAAAAAACACAACCAAGAAATCTATTCTGAGCCTTTTTTTGTGAAACTGATTCTCAGCTCATGCTTTTCGAACTTCGTAAAACTCAGTGAGCTACATAATCCATTTCTGACCCTACAAGCTTAAAAATCCATTTTAGTATGGCATAGCTAACATTTTCTATCTAAGAGAATTCATTAACCAAAGCTAGTGTACCAGACTGATATTTCAGGATGCACTTTGGGCCGAGGGACTATTTCTTAAGAAAAATGGCAAGGAAAGTACTTGTTCAGAATTTATAAGGAGGGAAAATAGAGGCAAATGGTTCCTGAAATATTTCATAAGTGATGTCTTAGTGAACAAATTGTGTAAATGAAAAAGAAAATCTACACAATGGTATTCTAGACATCTGCTAAAAGCTGGATTTATTAACTTGCTAGAAAATAAGAAAATACACAACAGTATTCTCAGTTCTAAGTATTTTTCTCCCTCTTAATCATCATATACTAGGAGTTTGATGAAGCTACAATTAAACTAATCTGCACATGGTGTACCTAAGCCTTGTTGTAATATTATGAACTATGGCTCATGAGCCAGTAACATTTTATTTTATTTTTATAACATCACCAAAATTGTATGATCAGGATCAAAATTTATCCACACCAGGCTACAAAAACACACTTCTTTTTTTTTTTTTTTCCCTGCAACGCAGACAACTTAAGAAATGGTAAACTGCACAAAATAAATTAAATGTAAAAGGCAGAATGAGACATCAAGTGAGTACACCAACAAAATTTTTTGCAGTTTACTTTTGGAAGGGATCCGGGAAAGAAGAGTGGGCTGAATTTTGGGCAGCTAGAGGAAAGTGGTTATCATCAGGAGTCTCTGTCACAGGTCTGGGGGCTTTTGGAAAGAAAAAAAAAATCAGAATTATTAAAAAAAAAACCCACAAGAACAGAGACTTTTTTTAAAAGTATCTGTTCAGTAAATTTTATTCTCATTGTCAAATATGTAGCCTTAGGATTTATGTAGTGCACATTCATTCTGAAGACAGTGTGATTAATTTTCTCATGGGCTTTTCTGTGATGCCCAAAGAGTGATATCAGGGTGCTCCACAAAAAGTGTTTAATCTTCATAACACTCTAGTGATACGAAGAAATGGCATAATTTCCCATTTTATAGGTAGTAGAGAAAGACAAAGCAGTCAAGTGCGCTCATGGATTTTTAGAGTCGAAGTTGAAAGAATAGAATCTGATTTTTCAGCATGCACCACAAAGAATTATAAAGGTTCAAAGCACTTTTGTGTCAGATCCATGAAAGCCAAACACTTCTGCAGACCAGACCCCATGATCTCAGCTCAAGCCTAGAATATGATGAATGCACAATTGATGACTACATGTGAGAGACTGCTTAAATTAATGCAGGAATTCTTTATCAAATATAAGAGTAATTTTGCAGGATAATATTCAAACCTTTTAACCACAGAGCCATTTCTTTTGTTACCTTTCCTCAATCAATCCTCCATCCCAATCTCATTTTCCTCAGGAAATAAAACAAGATTCCTCTTTAACCAACTGGTCTATCTTACATGCTTTGCAAACTGTGCAAAGTACCTTAAATATATGTAAACATCTTTTACTACACAGAGTGACATGAATCCTCTCTAGCTGAAGAACTAATCCATGAAATAGGTTTAGTTGAGGTGAGTGGAAAAAGTATAAATTAAATACTTTGATGTCATTATTTACATTGCTTTGATGGGTATCAGATAGTAAAACATTAATTACTGGATTACAGAGTTCCTAATATAATGTATCTAATAATACTTATTATGGTTTTCATGGTTCATTTTCATAATAGTTCTGCTACAAGAAACCTGATATTTTAGACTTGCTTTCACTATAGTGCAGTGAAGCTGATTTATCTTTCAGCCTGAGGATGACTTCCATGTTTCTAAATTATCATTTCATAGGATCTTAGAACCATAGAATGGTTTAGGTTGGAAGTGACCTCAAAGATCAACTAGTTCCAACCCCCTGCCATAGGCAGGGACACCTCCCACTAGAACAGGTCACTCAAGGCCTCATCCAACCTGGTCTTGAACACCTTCAGGGAGGGAGCAGCCACAACTTCCCTGGGCAACCTGTGCCAATGTTTCATCCAACCTCACTGTAAAGAGCTTCTTCCTAACATCTAGTTTAAATCTCCCCTCTGCCAGTTTAAACCCATTACTCCTTGTCCTGTCTGTCTCCAGCACTCATTACTCCTTGTCCTGTCTGTCTCCAGCCCTCATGTAGCCCCCTTCAGATATTGGAAGGCTCCTCCAAGGTCTCCTTGGAGACTTCTCCAGGCTCAAGAGCCCCAACTCTTGTAGCTTCTGTAGATTATCTTCAGTAAAGACTTCTTTTCAAGTTTGGAAGAAAACAGGTCTCAATATTTTTAAATTTCCTGCAGAATAAAACCTACAGACTCCTCCCAACCCAAACCGTGCTTTGTTGAACCCTATCAGAGAGACTCTTCTCACTTGGTTATTGTATTTTTGTACTTTTTCCTCCATATCCATCTGTGAGTTTCCTCATCTATGTCTAGCTTCCTAACTGGCATATCAGGCACATTTTACAACTCAGATGGTGCTTTCCAGAGTCTCTGCTAATATGTTTCTTCATTGCTACTTTATTGTGCCTCTTCACTGTCAGATTAACTCACTGGAATATCTGTTCATCTTCCAGCCATTTCAAGGGCCATCTGTATAACGATTGTACAGACATAATTCAAATAAAAAGAATAAAAATTATATATATATATATATATAATATCGGAGTCAATATATATATTGACTCCGATATCCCTATCTGCCTTCCTACAGCTGTTTGTACCTGGTAAAAGTATCCAGGACATAGCTACAAGTGGTTGCACTCAGTAAAAGTGGATTGACAAAAAAAATTAGTTTTGCTTTTCTATGCCCCCAGGCATAGATTAATTAATGGCACCTTAAAGATTTGTTTTTAAAATTCTAGAAAGAAATGTAGAATCCCTGGGGTAGTTCCACCACATGTGTAAATGTGGCAGAGATTTTCTGGCACCAAATTGCTTTTACGATTAAGCCAATTTTCAGTACATGATTTGCTGTATACTAAGTAAAACTCATGCATTATTTAGTAAAGGATTGCTCCACTTTATTAATCTATCACAATAGTAATCTGAAATATTACTTTCTGGGAATTACAAGCAAGCAATGATTTTCTGAAAGCCATTACCCGAGTTTCTTTTAGCAGTTGAGTTATTATGGGCAGTTGGACAATGATGATTCAGAGATATTTGATTAGGATATTCCAAGGGAGCATGGCTTTCTTAATGTAATATTTCATGTTTTATTTGACAGGAAACCTGTCAAAAATATTGCCATGATTTATTTTTGTTTTTACTAAAATTGAGAATAGTGTCCACATACAAATTGAGAGTTATTAAAAGATTATTTCAAATAACATATTCACTCACTCAGCCACTTCTCATCAGCCAACAGCATTTTCAAACAAAAATCTTCCCACGTGTGTAAGAGCAAAGCACTGATCTCTTCTTCCTCAAAGCAAAATGGGATGAAAGAACCTTAACAATATATTAGTAAATCCAGGTTACTCTGGAACATGGAATTTCAAAGTCCTAACTTCTAGCAGGGTCTTTTTTTTTTTGTTGATTATACCATGCTGTGAAAGCTTATAGTTTATTATAATATACAGGCTTTCATGCATCTTCCCATTCAGCAGTGGAAAACTGTAGGCTTCTTCTCTACAATTCATGTAGTATTGAGTTTCCTCCACATTTGTGCCATTGCTGCTATAGGAAATTATGCCTGTTGCCACAGCCTATAATATCAGAAATTACTGAATGGATGACGACAAGCATTTACTTACTGCAACAGCATTATTGGGCACGACAGTTCTGTGAGGCAAAAAAGTCCACCTATCTGAGAAACTTGCCAGTGTAGGGTTGTTTAGACTGAACTGAAACTACTGCAAACCATTTTCACCATTATTATGTGTGGTAACATATAAATATCAGATTGGTCTTCAGTATGGGAGTCTGTGACTGTAACTGAAAAATCACAGTGGATGAGCTGCATTTGCCAGTACAGTTAAGATTGCAGAATAACTTAGAAAATACAGGCCTGGTGGAAGAGCCTCAAGCTGGTTGTCAGACAAGTCAAGTTCTTTTACTGGTTCTGACATTACCTACCTTTTACCTTGGTTAACTTGTGCTGCATCCATAAAATAAATATTTTTTTTAAAACACAAGAAAATTATACTACTACTGATAGAAAATAATACCTATAAATTTGTGGTGGGTTGAAAAATCAACCCCAAATAAAATCACCAGCCTAGCTCAGAAGGCTTGGAAGCAAATGAAGCTATGTATTTACAGTGAGCTAAAATCTAGAAGCATGTAATACGATGCATAGGTACAAGAATATATTTACAGATTTTTAAAATTTTTTGCAATTTAAAAATAACACAAAAATCCATCTGGATGAAGCCCAGAAGAGGCCAACTACCACCTTCTATGCCCAGTGAGAAAACCAGAAAGGTTCCAATTGTTATCTACTCAGCCAAGGCAGAAATCAGTCAGCGCAAAGGAGAGAAGAGTGAGGGTGAAGCAGGAGGCAGAAAGATGAAGAGAAGGAAATTATTTATACAGCAGATTATATACTAGTCCAACAAATGAATGAAATTACATAGCTTTATCTTATTCTTGTCCTTCTTCATTCAATACAATTCTTTATTTGAAATTCCAAATGAAATTAGAGTGTTAAGTCTAAAACTACAACAGAATGAGATATTTTCCTAATCATTATTGATTCAGTTCTTCTCATACTCATAAGGTGAAGTCAGAATGAGCTCATGTTTTTCGTGTTAATTCTCATGGGTGTAACACCCTTATACCACCATATGAACATTTTTTCCCACTTGAAGTCACTACATCCATAGGTTCCTTTCAAAAAAATTCCCCTTACTAAATATACTCTTTGATATTGTGATTCTAATAATAATATTTTTTAAACTACTGAAGTCAGCTGAAATGTTTAAAATTAATCTTATTTCAAAGATAAGAAAGGAAAATAAGAATATATATATATACATATTGGCCTTCTGTTTGCCTTCAACCAGCCCAATGAAACATAATATCGCAGTTAATAACAACTGACATGATCTCATACAAAACAGATTCAGGCTGTTTATTCATTGCCTCTTCCTTTTTTCCCTTTGGTTAAAAGCAAGAACTGTAGAAAAGACAGTGTGTGAAATGATTTTTAAATGGTTTAAGTTTTTGTGATGTCAGCCTTTACTTTTTCAGTTTGCAAATGAAATGTTTTTGCTATTGTTATTTGTGCGCTTGTGCTGACTGCATGTTCGCACAATTATGTTCTTCCCTCCTTTCACACTTAAGAAAGCTCTGCAGGATAAACATTACATTCAATTATAGATGTGCAAAAACGCCAGCTTACTCTGAAAACTGTGAGGCCACACTGTAATCAGTGAATATTTTTGCACTACTGGATCTTTGTCACTGTTATTAATATAGATAAAGGAAGCTACCAAGTTTCAAGGATGGCAAATAGACATGAAGCCAAAACTGTGCAAACAGTGGATAGGCTTCTCAGTTCATTGATAGAAAAACAAAACAAAACAAAAACAAATAACCCCCTCCCCCCCCAAAAAAAACCCACCCAAAACCAAAAACAACCCCACAACAACAATAACACAAAAAACAAACAAAAATAAACCAAAATCCCCAGAGTCAGAAAAAAAATAAGCTGCATTCATCTAGACCAGATTATCTTCAGTGGAATAAAACTGCATTGTTGATTGGATGTGAGGAGGAAATTCTTCCCCATGAGAGTGGTGAGACCCTGGAACGGGTTGCCCAATGTGGTAGTTTCGCCCCAGCTGGGGTCCAAATGCCCACCAGAGCCACTCTATCACTCCCCCTCTTAAAAGGGCAGGGGAGAAGGGAAAAAATATAACAAAGGCTGCTTATAGAATAGAAGCAATTTTTATAATAATAATAAAGCAAAAGGCAATAGACCACGTGGAAGTGAGAGCAGAGAGAGATATTACTCTCTACTTCCCATCAGATGGACGATGTTCTGGTCTTGGAAGCAGGGCTCTCTACGCTTGATGGTTACTCTTGGAGGACTGACGCCATAGACGAATCTTCCCCAAACTTCCTCCTATTACCTCCTTCTTATATCTGAGTTGACGTCATATGGTATGGAATATCCCTTTGGCCAGTCTGGATCCTCCTAGCATCTTGGGGCAGGGAGATGCTGAAAAAAACCCCAAAACCCCCAGCCTGGGTGCTCAGTCCAGCAGTAGACACAACACTGCTGCTTTATCAATGCTTAGCTGCAGCACCGCAAAACACAGCATTAGAGGAGAATTAACCCCAGCTCAACCCAGTTCTAACCTACTACACCCAAGGAGGTGGTTGGGGCCACATCCCTGGAGGCGTTTAAGGCCAGGCTGGATGAGGCTCTGGCCAGCCTAATCTAGGGTAGTGTGTCCCTGCCCATGTCAGGGGGGTTGGAACTAGATGACCCTTGTGGTCTCTTCCAACTCTGACTGATTCTGTGATTCTATGTATTTTTTTTATTTTTTTTTTTAAATAATAGCATCCTTACAGAATACATCACAATTGTTCTGAGCCAAAAGGAAAATCACAAGTTGCATAAAATGATAACGTTTTTTGAAAATTTTTTTCAGCTTCCTTTTGTTAAACGTAGTGGCTGAAGTTGAATTAAATTCACAGACAATTTGATATTCCTGAAGATAAAATAAAATGGGCAAAAGAATCTCCAAATTTTCTCCACTATGTACTCTCTAGATAACCTATCTCTACCTTGAACTGACATCCTGGACACACGTTGAAGTAACACCAAAAGAACAAACTCAAAGAGAATAATACAGAAGTGACTGTGTATAAACAAATATTCTATGCATTTGAAAATGCAGCCAATTGCAACTTGATATATTTTGAAGTAAATTTGCTATTCTTACAGATGGGCTACTTCTGTTTTGTTGTCTACAGAATGAGCCAACCAATTTTCTGAACTAATTCTGCTAGACCAGCCCGCAGCCTGGTGTACAGTTCTGTTTTCAGGACTCCATTGGTTTTGAAAGGATGAGTAAGAATGTAAATAAAACTGGAAAGAAAAATAATTCTTGCAACACTGAATAATCAGATTGCAGTAGAGGAGGTTGACTATTACAAGAAAGATATGCACATGCTGGACTGTGTCCAGAGAAGGGCCATGAGGATGATCAGAGGGCTGGTGCTCCTCTCCTATAAGGACAGGCTGAGAAAGTTGGGGCTGTTCAATTTAGAGAAGAGAAGGCACTGAGGAGGCTTTATTGCGGCCTTCCAGTATCTGAAAGGAGCCTAAAAGAAAGTTTGTGAGGGACTTTTTAGGGTGTCAAGTAATGATAGCACTAGGGGGAATGGAGCAAAACTAGAAGTGGGTAGGTTTAGATTAGATGTTAGGAAGAAGTTCTTCACCATGAAAGTGGTGAGACATTGGAACGAGTTGCCCAGGTGGTAGAAACCTCATCCCTGGAAATTTTTAAGGCTCTGAGCAACCTGATCTAGTGTGAGGTGTCCCTGCCTACAGCAGGTGGGTTGGAGCTAGATGATCATTGTAGTACCCTCCAGCCCTGACAATTCTGATTCTGTGATTCTACAACTCAGTTATTTGAAGGTAAGAATGAAAATGTTACCAAGGCTTACTGTTTCTCAGACTTTTATGGAGTTTTCTTTGTTGTTATTTTTACAACAACAAAAACAAACAAACAAACACAAAACCCACCAAACAATAAAACCTAAGAAAGGCAGAAGGGAAATGTCCTGCTGCTTTTTTTGTACGTGCACAAGAACACCAAGAAGCTTTTTATTTCTGGAATCTGGTCCTCTGTCTTGTTTAGTACCAGCTAACAGTAAGTGCCATTTGAAAGCCTTCCCTCTATTCCGCTGCCACAGACACACCTGCACGCCGAGAAACAGAGAAGAAAAGTCCTCATGATTTGCTCTGCAAGACCATTACAGACTGTTTATAGAGACTCTGAACTGCTCCCGGGTTTCAAGGAGAGTATGTAATGCAAAGAGAATGCAGCCTACAATTTCCCATACTGAGAGACTTGAAATATAGATCTTTCACTTCTCAGCTGTCATTAATTCTGTCTTCTTTTCTGTATAAATATTTATATTTAATCCATATTACATGGAAATTTCTAAAAGGGAAGAGACTAATGGATTTCAGGCCATTTTTAATATACAGTGCTAGCTAATATGAAAACAAGACTTCCTAAGCCAAATTGGACTACTATGTACTAAGCAGTATGAACCAATCTCTCTTTGCATTGCAGGTGGCTGGCACAGTATCAGGAATAGTGTGGCCATCAGGACAAGGGAGGTTATCTTTCCCTAGTACTTGGCACTGGTCAGGCCACATCTTGAGTACTGCGTCCAGTTCTGATCCCCTCAGTTCAAGAGGGATATTGAGGTACTGGAACATATCTAGAGAAGGGCAACAAAGCTGGTGAGGGGCCTGGAGCACAGCCCTGTGAGGAGAGGCTGAGGGAGCTGGGGTTGTCTAGCCTGGAGAAGAGGAGGCTCAGGGGTGACCTCATTGCTGTCTACAACTACCTAAAGGGAGGCTGTAGCCTGGTGGGGGTCGATCTCTTCTCCCAGGCAACCAGCAACAGAACAAGGGGACACAGTTTCAAGTTGTGCCAGGGGAGGTACAGGCTGGATATTAGGAGGCAGTTTTTCACAGAGATGGTGATTTGCCATCAGAATGAGCTGCCCAGGGAGGTGATGGAGTCACCATCCCTGGAGGTGTTCAAGAAAAGACTGGATGGAGCACTTAGTGCCATTGGAAAGGGATGGATGATAGGTTGGACTGGATGATCTTGGAGGTCTCTTTCAACCTGGCTTATTCTATTCTATTCTATTCTATTCTATTCTATTCTATTCTATTCTATTCTATTCTATTCTATTCTATTCTATTCATTCTATAAGCAATAAAGGAATATAGTTAACTTTTTTCCCCCAATAAGGACATAAAAAATAAGTGGCTATGTACTTTGAAGACTTCTTTATTTTTAAAATGTTGGCTCTGATAAAATTTGTCTTAAATTTAGTTTTTCTCTGGGACTAGTTTAAAGCAGAAGCTATCTCCTTTGACAATACTCAAGATGCTCTGGCTTTTATTTTTTAATGCAACAGGGAATTTACTGTCTGTACATGTTCCCTAATTTAAATGCAAGTTATAAAAGGTTTCACTCACCTTTTACATGGAAACAAAAACAGTAGATGGTTTTAAGGACTGTTTTCTGGTCTCAAGTTTACCACTGAAGAGACCATTTTCCTTAGCAACACTACTGTAAATGGGATTACACTTGTTTTTAAGGGCTTTTAGGTCACTCCTTGTGTAACTGGTGTGACATTTCAGGAGATTTCTTTATGCACCATGTTTCTCACTCTGCTTTATACCCACTTAATGTAAAACTAATATAATTTCTGAATTTGCTTCAAAATATTTCTATGATTTATTATTCTTAACAATAGATATTGTTCAGACTATATAAGAATTTGACAGACTGGCATTGACATCGGTATAAAACACAGTGAAATTTCTCATCAAGACAGGAAGCAAAGCTGGATTATCGCCTTCACTCTGCTTGGCATAACTAAAGGCGGTGGACCAAAACAACTTGTTCTCTGTATCCCACTTCTTGTTTAATTAAAAAAACCTCAGAAGGCAAATTGTATCCTAGGCTACTTCAAGTGGAGTGTGGCCAGTAGGCCAAGAGAGGTGATGCTTCCTCTTTACTCTGCTTTGGTGAGACCCCACTTTGAATACTTCACCCACTTCTGCTGTCCCCATCATAGAGCTGTTGACACTAGTCCAGAGGAGGGCCACAAAGATGATCCATGGGCTGGAACACCTCTGCTGAAGGATCTGGGGTTGTTCAGCCTGAAGAAGAGAAGGCTCTGGGGACCCTTAGAGCTGCTTTCTAATACATGAAGGGATGCCACAGAAAAGCTGGAGAGTGTCTTTTTGTAAGGGTGTTTAGGAATAGAACAAGAAGGAATGGTTTTCAGCTGAGAGAGAGTAAGTTTAGACTGGATTTTAACAAGATGTTCTTCAGTGTGAGGGTGGTGAGACTGGAGTAGGGTGCCCAGTGAGGTTGTGGTTGCCTCCTCCCTGGGGGTGTTTAAGGCCAGGCACTGATGAGCAGCTGAGTCTAGTTGTGAGTCATCCATGGCAGGGAGGTTAGAATAGAACTTCTCTAAATTCCCTTCCTTCCTAGGCCATTCTAGGATGCTCTGATTCTATGTAAAAATTTCTACAGCCCTTTATGATCATGTAATATATGTATATTCATATTCCTGCTGGTAATAAAGTGTCCATTTGATGAGTTTCCATTGCAACCTTGACATTTACAATGGCTTACACTATTAAAACAATAATTTTAGTCAGCTCACACTGAGTTATCTGTGTCTATAGACTGCATTACTAATTCTAGCAATAACACAACTAGTGCTAAAAAAGTTGTTAAATCTTCTTCTGTTCCACAAAAATAGGACTCTTCTTTATAAACACAAATATGTTTGTTTGGTAAGCAGACACAAGAATTATTCAATAATATGTTCTTGTTGATTAATACCCTATATGTGTTTTCTATTAAAAATAGTGTCTTACTATGTACAAAAGCATGATCCTGGGGGATCAGCACTCAGACATTCAAATAAATCTTTCACTCTGCCATCCTCAAGCAGATTATTCTATCTCTGGAAATTTGGTTTTGCATCACAATACAATATACATTAATCGTGTCATTTTGATCCAGCCAATAGCCAAAATATAGTTATGTAGATGTTTTTGATTAGGTGGTATAGTCAATGGCACGTATTTTCATTTTTGCTTGACAAAATCAACTCAGTGTCCTATTATTTGGAGTACAAAAGGGTGTAAGAAAATTAAGCTAAGCTACTTCTTTCATGGTAAAAATGTCTCTTCCAATCCATAAGACCTGATCAGCACCTTACTGCATTTTCACATGATTAAATTCCTTGGTTTTCCGTGAAGTTTTAGCTTCAAATTTTTTTCTATTTATGCAAATATTACCTGTACCAGGTGTTCCCTTGAAGCATTATCCATAATGGAATTCTATAAAGAGCATGGTGATTCTCAGATATTCAGCTCTGTCTCTGTCATCCACGTGCTTGATAAGGAGGTCTGGTATGTTAATTAAAGTGTCTCACAGACTAAAACTTACTTTACTTGACTCTGATTGTGTGTAGTTCATAGTGAATTGTTTAGCAAACTGCTATGGCACACACTTTAGTGGAAGATAGTAAGATTTTTAAAAGCCAGTCCTTTATAATTTTTTAGTTGTGCCCAGAAGCAGAGAAAAGGTTACTTGTGCACAGAATTATCATTAGACTAATTTAAGGGTGAAATAGCAAATACCCACATGTAGATTTGAGGAAATAATAGAAAATGTTTGAAATTTATAATTAAGATTATATATTTTCTTTAATCCTTAGCTGTTCTTGAACCTTACCTTACAAGGATTATTGTTTAGCTTCTATAATCCAACCCAAGTCAGTATTCTCCTGAAAAGATGTTCAAGTTTCATGTATTTTTTGAAGGATGTTTATTAGAGATGCCTACTACAGCAATCAACGTGGGCAGGTTGTCCAAAACCTGCCTGGAAGTGTTACTGTGCGATCTGATACAGGTGATCCTGCTCTGGCAGGAGGGTTGGACTGGATGATCTTTTGAGGTGCCTTCTAGCCCCTAACCTGTGGTTCTTTGGAAATGGAAACTATAGTTTTGTTTTCTTACTCCTGAAAACAGCTTTGCCATATTTATGAAAGAGCAATCAGATGGCAGGCCAACCTCATGAAATTAAACAAGGCCAAATGTAAGGTCCTGCACCTCAGTCAGAGAAATCCCAAGCACAACTCCAGGCTGGGTGGTTAATGGCTGGAGAGAAGCCCTGAGGAAAATGCCCTGGGAGTCTGGGTTGATGAAAAGCTCAACAGGTGCCTGTAGTGTGTGCATGTGGCCCAGGCAGCAACTGTGTGCTGGGCTGCATCAAGAGCAGAGTGGCCAGGAGGGCAAGGGAGGGGATTCTCCCCATTTACTCTGCTCTCATCAGACCCCCCACTGACCCCAACAAAAGAAGGACATGGAACTGTTGGAGCAAGTCCAGAGGAGGGCCGGAAAGATAATCAGAGCACTTGGAGCACCTCTGTTATGACGACAGGCTATGAGAGTTGGGGCTCTTCAGCCTGGAGAAGAGAAGGCTTCAAGGAGACTTTGTAGTGGCCTTTCAGTATCTGAAAGGGGCCTACAGGAAGGCTGTGAAGGGGCTATTTACAAGGTCTTGTAATGACAAGATGAGGGGTGATGGGTTTAAACTTAAAGAGGGGAGATTTAAACTAGATGTTAGAAAGAAGTTCTTTAAAGTGAGGGTGGTGAGACACTGACACTGCTGACAGGAGGAATGAAGGATTTAAGATTGAGACTTGTAAGAGATTTCACTTTGCATAGAGCAATATTAAAGTGTCTTTTCATTCCAAAAGGCTAAACAGTTGCATGAAAGTTTGCATGTTGACCCAGCAGCTTTGAGTGTTTATAAATTTGGGACAACAGTCTCATGTTCTTGTGACTTATAGTATCAGACAGTGCCCAAACCATGTGGAGGGATTGCTGTCAGTGGTTTCATAGTTGATACAGGCTTTGAAGTTTCCCAGAATCTTTTCTCAGGGAGCTGGGGATATAGCAGTCTCTGACCTGGTTCCTCTTGATTCCTGACAGCTAGAGTTTTGCAGTGAGATGGCAACACCCAGATCACACAGAAGAAAAACAATCGCAGTAGCAGCAGTCATGAATACATCTGCACAGAGAGCAGGGTAGAGCAGACAGCCTCGCGTTACCTTCTAATCTCCTTTTGTCAGTGCATGCCAGAGATTAGTGGGCCTTTGGACATAGATCAGCCAATCAGAATGGCACTTTGCCAATTCTGACCATATTAGGTGAAAACAGGGCTTTTGTTTTCCCTTCCTGTGGTTGCTTCTCCCAGCGCAAAAGGTGGGGGAGCAGGGAAAAATGTCTGGTCAAGCCAGGACATGTTCAGGCTTATTCAGACCCACCATGACACTAGTCTAAACATCTTTCTCTCTGCATTACTATTTTGTATGTACTAAATAATCCTTCCTTAGGTGACACTGTGCCTTTTGTCTGTAGTTGCTTAAGTTTCATGGTCATTGTTAATATTTTAAATTCTTATTTCAAATATAAAAGAGAAAACTACCATGTAATCTTCCTGGTTTGTGATTTCTCATGGCCTGGGGTACTGAATTTTACAGGTTCCAATTTGAAGAAAATCTACCTCTCAAGTGACTGGAGAATAGGGATGATGAATACTTTGGATATCAATAAGCCATTTGAGTTTGCTTCTCTAAAGACTTTCAAAACCACCTGGACCTCTTTCATTGCAACCTGAATTAGGTATACCTGTGTTAGGAGGGGGTTGGACTGGATGATCTCCAGAGGTCACATCAAATTCCTATTATTCTATGATTCTATGATTCTGTGATTTCCGTAAACCCACAGATTTCCAGAAATTCAGGAACAGGGTAGCATGGGTCCAGATACCCTTTTCAGAACACAACTTTCTCTAGCCTGGAACTCACGTGGCTTCAGAGATAAGTGAGTGAGTACAGTTCCTGGAAACTTTACAGTCTATTTCTAAAGCAACCAATAAGTTCCAAATGAACATCACAAACTGGTAAAATTTCCTCTGAAAGAGAGCTTTTAGGCATTGAACACAGAACACTTGGCCAGTTTGATGAGTTTACTTATCCTGAAGACTTAACCAGCCTTTTTGACTTGATCTGAATATTCTCCACAGTAAATGTGCTAAATTTGGCTCTTTTATTTCCCTAATGTTCTTCCCAGAATTGCATCAAAGAATATTGAAAGCTTCAACAACAAACTGCTGTATTTTTTTAACAAGTCCATTTTCTTCTATGAAACTGGAGTTTTTTCTTCATTCTATTTCAATGACCAGTTACTCTCTTTGCAGGAAACCCCGGTCCAAATCTATCATTCAAATAAACACAGCTCTACATTCAGCTACTGGTCAAAATTAGTCACTGTCATTTTTCAGACAGTATCTACTATTTTTCTTCTAGATTGCATATTTCCTTAAAAATGTTTATTGTTTTGAAGAGTAACTTTGCCCTAGTAAGAATATAGAATATTCATGTAGCAAGATGAATATTCTATAGAAATATAACCACAATTCTTTCTGGATTGATGAGGCACTTTTTTTTTCTTCTTTTTGGTATTGAAATGGTTAAAGTCTGTTTCTTCCTCTTCATGTTAGAATAAAGTTCATAAGCAAACAGTGACATGGACTGTAGCTGCTAAAGCTAAATTTCTAAGCACTCCTAAAAGGAAAGAGAAAAATCGTTCCTGACAAGCTGAAATTACATTATAAAACCTCCCATATTTTGAAGAGCCATGAGTATTCCAAGGCATGAAGCTTATTTCAGTGTTTAACAGAACTTGTTTATAAAGAAAATATCCTCCCCAATATCAGTTTTCCAAAAGCATACCCCTTGACCCCTGCTTTTTTGTTTCTCTTCATTGTTGGCACAGAGACGAAGAGGCACTCTACTAGATTGATCAATGCATGGTAACATCAACATAACATTTTCAGTCAAGTTCCCAGGAGCCTTCCTCCTGAATCTGTCATTTTGATTCAGATAGCTAAATCAAGCTAAGCACTGCAATGATAATGGATGACTTGCCTCATTAGCTGTCTCCTGCTGCTTTGCTCTGTCAGGAAGTAACATAGTGATTGTCTGGGTCCCTGAGATGGAACTGTTTTCCCTTATATGATTTTGGTATATATATTCTTTTCTCATTTCTACCCATTACTTTTTCTGTATTCATGTACAGGAAGAGAGAATTGCAAGCAGTGTTTAATGAATATTTCATTAAGAGGAAGTATAGCTGAAAAATTCTTTATCAAGATCCACAATTTAATCACACAAATAAACATGTCTGGTAGCATCCCAATAATACAGCTATATTCTCTTATGTTCACTGTCTCAAACTTCCTGTTCCCATTAAATAGGTTCATTTTTTCATTTCGACACTTTGCTTATCTGAACATTCAATGAATCAATTACTTTAATTACACAAATATACAATAATTAAAATCCTAAGAATCATTCCTAGACGGGTAGATTGAATTTTAAATAAGCTGTTGGATAAATAAAGTGCATTAAAATAAAATGCATAAATGATGGGACAAACAAATTTTTTCAGTTGTAGGTATTAAAGAGGCCACAGGTGTACTACCCATCTGAATGGGTGCTTGCCACTTCCATACCTTTCCTCCCTGATCAACTTGATAGTAGCAGCACACCTTGAGAGATAAAAGATATTGCATTGAAAAACAAGTGAAAAATACTTCAGGGATCTGGCCTATATAAAACATGGCAGGGTCAGTTATGTCATTCAGGAGACGTGTAAATCAGCTTTGTTTTTGTGGGGTTTTTTCCCCACTTTTTCTATTGGTCTTTTATTTTATTAAAGCCTTGCTTTATGTCTCACTCTGTTTACTTGTTCAGATCACATTGTTCACAATCTTATTTTCTCTCCTCCTAGAACAACCTTTTTAGAGGCCTCATAGCATTCTCATTGCTTTCCTTCAGAGAGTCTTCAAAGAGATCCTCCTCTTTCTAGAGATGTGGTGTTCAAATCTGTACCCAATACACTTGTCAAGATGCTGCCAGAGCTGCATATATCAAAGAACTATGTCAAGTGTCCTGAAGGCTACATTTCCTGCCATATATCCTTTTGTCAATTCCACACATTTGTTGGCTACTCTTTTGTGACCAGACTTTAGCTTGTTCCTCGTTTTTTTCTTAAACAGCTTAATTTTTTTTCTTTCTCAAATACTTTTCATTTGTTTCCATTTTTCTGTGGGACTTTTGTCTGTTTGTTGGTTTAATTTGATTGTTTTTCTGGGTAGTTTGTCTTATTTGCCAAGAATACACATATCTAATCTAATCTCTAAAAGTTTTGTACTGACCTAATAAAAAGAAAAATATCTCCTGTTCCATTATAGAGATTGTTTGTGGAATTTCGTATAGGACAAGACTGAGCCTAGAACTCTGCTGTATTTTGTCAAACACACTTTTTAACATTTTGCTAATGATTCTAACTTCTCTCTACATAGTTCATCAATCATAGTTGCATTTTTTATTCAAAAGCAGTCCACAGTAGGACCAAGATACAGAATATTGTTGCTTGACCCCATATCAACTGTTACCTTTAGTAAACAGTAGGAAATTCAATTGTTTACATTAATACTATTTCTATAAACCACCTCTGTGCTCTACTCCACCTACTGCAATAAGGTGTTTTGCAATGAGTGGGGATCTGTATGTTTACTTACATATGTCCTAAGATAGTTGCTTCTTCTAGGACTTCTTGACATAAAAAGAAAAACAAAACAACTGTTTCCCTTCTTCCCATGTGTGGTGTTTGAAATGTGATTTTTTCATGCCCATTTGAGGGAGAATTATCAGACAGGACACAGAAGTAATTTGCTGGACTGTGTGCGTATGAAAGAAGTTACCAACTTCCTCATTTTTCATATACAGCAGCATTTACATGTCCCAGAGAAAATGTCCTCATTTTGCTGTTTCAATCTGATCTACATGTTAACATGATGAAACATTTTCTTGACGCCAGTGAATTCATAATGGGTGGAAGCATACACTGCTACCACTTCCTAGCACTGCCAAACCGCTTGAAGCCAGGAAATAGATTTTTAGATTAATGAGGTTATAAATAGTAAAAGATAAACTTCCACTCTTATTTTTTAACTTGAACAATGGTCTGGCTCCCTTACATGTAGGAGAGTTCAGTGTCTACTAATTTTAAATGAAAGCTGAGGTGTTTCTCTAATCTCTTAATTTCAGCATCCAGGGCTTTAAGAGATACTCCCCCCATCATGAAACTAGTCATGTAACAGAATCACAGTCATATTTTCAGAGTGAATCTTTCTCTTTGTGGTTAGAGCAGTTTCCTAGCACAGAACACTGCGTTCCATTTTAAAAAATAAATATTTTTTTTAAAACTCCCTGAGCTGTCATCCTCCCACCACTGAATTTACCAAAACAGAGGATTTCTTGCACAAATTTCTGAGCAATTCCTGGACCAGATATTTTTCATTTGCTTTAACCTCTCTACAAAGTGACTTCTTAATGCATATTTTACACAAGCATTCATATAGGATTAGTGCTCTCTTTCAGCTAAAGAAAGATTAAGATGATCACTGTCTTAAAGTCTTTGATAGCTGCTTTTCATCCGTACTTCCTCCTACAGCAAATAATACTCAGTGAATTGAATAAAGTCCCATTATTTTTCTCAAGATACCACAGTCAATTGAGCCATAGCAATTTTCTTGACTCAAAACACCTGTTACTTCTATCCTTTGCAATCTAGGAAACACCCATAGTCAGAAAGAATTTATTCCTGTGAAAACAGGTGTTAAAATTCTGGTATCTCCTCTGAAATTTTATCAGAGAAGAGGGAAAGGAAAATTAAAAAAAAAAAAAAAAAGAAAAAAGAAAGAAAAGAAAAAATAACACATGAACACTTTATAACTCCTGTGACATCCAGGTCTATGAAACCTTTGTTTATGAAATCTTTGTGTAGCACATATTTAGAATAGATAGAACAGAATATTAGAATAATTTCATTTGCTATGATGCTTTAAATTCAGCAGCTTGCACAGTGTTTCATTTAAAATGCTTTTCCTTAAATAAAGCCTGTTTCTACAGAGCAGCATAGGTGTGCTAAGTTAAAGATATCTACTACTTCTGAAACCACTTAACCACACATTTGATTATTTAGTATCCATGACAAACTCAATATAATGATGTGTCTTTCACAGTTATCTGCTGTCTGCTGCCTTCACAGTACTGGCTTTACCATGTGTGAGCTTGCAGCCCAGAAGGCAAATCACATTCTGGGCTGCATCAAAATGTGCGTTGACAGCAGATCCAGAGAGGTGATTCTGCCACTTTCCTCTGCTCTGGTGAAACCTCACCTGGGGTACTGCATCCAGCTCTGGAGCCCTCAATACAGGAAGGACATGGACCTGATGGAGTGGATCCAGAGGACGGCCACAAAAATCATCACCTTTGCTACGAGGACAGGCTGATGGAGCTGGGGTTGTTCAGCCTGAAGAGGAAGCTCCAGGGAGACCTAATAGCAGTCTTCCAGTACCTGAAGGAGGCCTACAAGAAGCTGGAGAGAAACTGTTTACAAAGGCATGTGATGATAGGACAAGTAGCGATGGCTTCAAACTAGAGAAGTGCAGATTTTAGTTGGATGTTAGGAACAAGTTCTTCACTCTAAGGATGGTGAAACACTGGAAAAGGTTTCTTGGGAAGGTGGTTGGTGCCCCATCCCTGGAGATATTCAAAGTGAGCTTTGACAGGGCTCTGTGCAGTCTGATCTAGTTGAGGATGTCCTTGCTGACTGCATGGTGGATTGGACTACATGACCTTTGGAGGTCTGCTACAGCCTGGACCATTCTATGATTCTATGTCTTCCCAAATAATTGATTTTAAAGTCCAGAATTATACCCTATGATAAACTGACTCATATTCCCGTAACTCCTGTGTTACTTAACTTGAACATTTGTAGTACAGAAATGCTTGGGTATGCACTGGAAATACAGAGTGCATTTTTTAATTCAAGGAAAAAAATAGAATCCTAGAGAAAGTTCTAATCTTGTACTTTCAAATATTTCTGTTCTGAATACAGGTTTGAATTCTAAATCCATCTCCTTTTTTCCCCTGTTATCTTATAATTCCCAAGCTTTGTATTTGTAAAAAAAAACCCAAACAAACAAAAAAAAAACCCCACAACAAAAACCTGTGTTAGAAACAGTTTCCTTCATTTTCTCTCAAGAGCAGGGTTATACTCAATTAAAATCACTTCTGTAACTACTCATTTCACAACATGAATCCTGGCCTAGATAATGGGAAAAGCATGATGAAACTTTGCATGGGGGGAAAAAATGGAAAAGAGAAGGTTTCAAGGACATCTTGTAGTGGCCCTCCAGTATCTGAAGGGGGCTACCTGAGGGCTGGTGAGGGACTATTTACAAGGTCTTGTGATGACAGGATGAGGGGTAATGGGTTTAAACTGGTAGAGGAGAGATTTAAACAGGATGTTAGGAAGAAGTTCTTTGCAGCGAGGGTGGTGAGACACTGAAGCAGGTTGCCCAGGGAGGTTGTGGCTGCTCCCTCCCTGGAGGTATTCAAAGCCAGATTAGATGAGGCCTTGAGCCACCTGTTCTAGCGGGAGGTGTCCCTGCTTATGGCAAGGGGTTGGAACTAGATGATCTTTGAGGTCACTTCCAACATAAATCATCCTGTGAGTCTATGATTCTGTAAAGTACTGTTAGATTAAAATTGTTTTTCATTTTTTTCTAGACTGGAAGATTTACTTCTCTGGGCCAGGTCTGCAGGAGTCACATTTTTCCCTCTACAGGTTTTAAACCTGTACATTAGACTAAGATAACCAGAGTTTAACATTCAAAGGCATCATCAACTACAGCACTGTTTACAACATTTGCACAAGCCATATTCAGGACAATAAATAAATATTCTTACCTTTTGTTTAGGACAACACTCACTTGAGCATAATGTGTATAGGAAATAAAAAATATCTTGTACCTCATTTACTGAACAGCATGATTAAATGGCTTTGTCTGTGTGAGTGTATGTTTATTCATTGTTTGAGAAAAGCTTTTGTGTCCTGGGTGATATTATCTCCAGCAGTAGCTACAGCAACATCAGTTTTGTAGGACAGACACATGCTGACTTGTCAGTTGTGTTAGTTCTGATATCCCTTTGGGGTATTTTGGATCATATTGACATTTATTTCAGGTGCTCATTTAGCGGTGTCGTATATAACTGTGTTACTCAACCATCTGAATCCTGTTTCAATTGCATTCTCTTGTAGATAAAGTTTTCTTTTGTTTAAATGCTTTGCTCTTTGTCACTACTCTCTTTGTTACTACTCTCTTTGTTGCTCTTTTGTATAATGCCATGTTTGTATATATTTAAGACAAAAAATGAACTGCTTCCTATTTTCCTATATTTCTCTCTAATTATACTCTTATACTAAATAAATTGGAGCTGTGCAAATAATGGATGGAAACTATCTACATAAGCCCCCTGTGCTGAAAGATCTTGTACTGTAAAGGTCCTTATTATTACGTGGTAATTGGATTCTAACATTCAAAATAAGTGTTAGACATTAAAGGGATGTTATTTAACACAGTGAATAATTACAATTTTCATTTCTTTCTGTATGGACATTTGAGAATAGATAGCACTGTTCATACGTTTCACTTTTCCCCCTATTGCTCTGTGGGGATTGTTTCATGAAAATAAATGAATAGGCGAGCAAAGTATAAAGCCAAGTGATAATGCTCAAAACTTGTTCAACAAATGTTGAAGTGAAAAGAAGCAAATATCAGGGCTTTAAAACAGTACAGTCCTTTAAAAACTCTACTGTGTTTTGAAAATACCATCAGCCTTTACAGTACTGCTGTAAAACATCTTTTGTATGTGTTCTTACTATATGGGAAAACACAGAATACTGTTGCAGAAGAATTAATTGTATTTAATCAATTTAATATTTCTCATATTTTCTGGCATTTTTTCAAACTGGGACCTTGACATTCCCAAAGTCTGGATTTCTTTATTTTTATTCATATTTGGAAGGACAACAGGAATTTTCTCAAAGTAGTGGGAACGTAGGAGAAGGGCAGGCACTAAGCATGTTTATTTCTGCTAAGAGGAAAATATTAACCCATCAAACCTCTCTAATGAGTCCATTCAGTAAGTTCTACACCAGGACTGAGCTTTTTGCCCCTTGCAGTACTGTTGGTCTCTACAGTTGACTAAATAACACTTTTGCCTGAGGTTCCTGCAACACGTCATGCAGCCACCCTTCGATATCAATCACACAGCTTAACTGAGGTATATGTCTTATCTATTTCAGCTCCACAAACTCCTAAAACACCGTAACTACCAATATTACAAGTAATAATGTGATATCAGCTAGATTAAAAGCAGATATTGCAATTAATATCTGGAATCTTCTCCAAAAGTTCAGCTTAAACCTTTGACAAACTATTAGTGAGATAGGAACTACTTATTATTTGTGATCAAAGCTAGGCTTAAACTCCAGGCTTCTTCATTTCTATCTAAACTCAGCCTAACATTGCATGGCTTGCAGCAACACTAGCTATGAAATTAGAATGTTAAAAAGAACAACACAAAACACCACCCCAAAAGTAAAATAAACTCCATCCCTCCATAGATAAAATAATGATTTCAGATGTTGCTTACAAAATCGCAACCTCCAATAGAGCACCTGAGTATTTGCAGTAAATCTCCTTAGGTAAATGAATATTTAGACTTTATGTTTGTTTTCTGTTTCTCCTCAGCTGTAAGCTGCATCCTTGATTACCTGATGAAGATACACAATTCATTCAGCCTGATTTTTTTCTTTTTTTTGTGACCCTTGCCACTGCTTTCTGGTTTATTCAGCAGAAACTACGCAAATGGCATGATATCAAGCTTTCAAATCATACCTTGAGTGAAGAGAGTACAATGATTTGATAAATACACATCTCCCTTGTTACTTTCCTCTCACTTTTTCTTTTCATTTTTTTTCAGCTAAGATATCATCAGTTGTTGAAAATATAAAAGTCTTACACCTCATTATCTTCTGGTCATAGAAGACCATGCAGTCCATTGTAGCACCATATTAAATTTAATTCAACATTCAGAGGAAGTTTGAAAACTTGACTAGTTTTTTGTTTTTATCTACCCACTGCATATAACAATTTGCATGAAAAACATAGCTTATCCAACTGTAACCTGAAAAAAACTATTTATGATTAACAGTCCAGAACCATTTTTAGTTGTATTCTGAATAAGAAAGTGAAAGTAGTGTGGAAAATTTCTAAAAAATAAATATAAGAATTTCATTGAATATTGGTAAAAAAAAATTTCTAAGCCATACTAAGTAAACATTTGAACTCTGCTATTCACTTTCAACAACATAACTCATTTTCCCACTTCACAAATGAAGGCCTTGAGTATAGGATCCAAAGTATAGAATCATAGAATGATTTGGGTTGGAAGACACCTCAATAATCATCTAGTTCCAACCCCCTGCCATAGGCAGGGATATAACCCACTAGAACATGTCACTTAAGGCCTCATCCAACCTATCATTGAACAGCTCCAGGAAGGGAGATGCCACAGCCTCCCTGGGCAACCTGTGCCAGTGTCTCACCACCCTCACTGTAAAGCACTTCTTCCTAACATCCCGTTTAAACCTCCCCTCTGCCAGTTTAAACCCATTACTCCTCATCCTGTCATTACAAGACCTTGTAAATAGTCCCTCACCAGCCCTTCTGTAGCCCCCTTCAGATACTGGAAGGCCACTACAAGTTGTCCTTGAAGCCTTCTCTTCTCCAGGCTGAATAGCCTCAGCTGTCATAGCCTGTCCTATATGTATCCAACTACCTAATTATATACAACCCGAAAGAATTTAGAAGTGGTGAATAATTAAAAAAAAAAATGTTAAAGTCTCTTTTTCTTCTGTGAAGTTTTTTCCCTAAACTTTTTTGCAAACAGTTGATTATTACCCATAATCTGACAAAATAGGTTAGTCTTTGCATGTCAGAAGAGTCTCAAGAGAAGATAAAAAGCTTTGTTGATGTGTAATGACTTTCACCTTAAAAATACCGATTGATTGATGTCTCATTGTCTGACTATTTGTGGGAAGTTTTCACAGGTATTTATTTATGCTTTGCTTCATGAAGTAGTTATAGCACTGTGGAAGTATCACAAGAGTTTCATCTCATGTTTTAGTATTATTATTTCTATTTTAAGGACACATATAAAATAAACCAATAAACACAAAATTTATCATAGTGGGTTAGATTTTTGTGATGGTATGGTGGTTCTGATTAACTAATGATATTCCAAAATTAATATTGTTTATTAATTTTGATATCCAAACTTTTCCACCCCCAACCACTAATTTTAATAATAAATAGGTTCTTTTATAACATTCATGGAATGCATTACATAAATTATATTTAGATCTAGTATTAACTATCAATATGCATAGATAGTCTGAGTCAATTAAAATTAATGAAACTCAATTAATACTGGAAGAGAAAGTTCCTTAGATCAATAGCACCACTTGGCCACTAGACAGAACTCAGGGCCCTTTCTGCTGAAGGCAGAAGGCTAAGCAATGACAAAAGCTTAAGGTATTTATTCACAAATTTTATTTTCTTGACTTGCTAGGCTAGTAGGGAATTGAGACAGTACACAGAACGCTTGCAGGGAGTTCTGTCTGTTGCCTTTCTGGCTGGTCTGCCCTGGCTGTTGCTGCCACTGAGATCTTGGATTTCCTTTCCTGGCTCCACAGGCTGTTGGGGAAGGAAGCAGGAGGCAGATGTTTTCTGACCTGGTCCTGGCTTTCAATGATCTGTGTGCCTTCAGGGCTTGCTCATCTTTGGACATGCATGCAGACATCTTGCAATGTGTCTCAGCAGGTGTGTTTCACCCTGGCTGTTGTACACAGCTATCACATGAAAGCTATTCATGTTGCTCCTGGTAAATTCAAATCAATTTCCAGGCTGGAATATAGCTTATATTGCTATAAAGCCATTAGGCATTAGCATTGCCGGTAGGCATCACAGGCACAAGTACAGCAGAACACACAATAATGGCAATACCATGGCAGAAGGACTTTGTGTTACCTGCATATCTGTTTATATATCAATACCTGAGATTGTTTGGACCTTTGGACATAATTGGCTTATCCAATCGGCGTGGCAGTTAACCAAGTTATGACCATATTTGGGTGAAGCCACAGACTTGCTATAACCATTTACAGAGAGAGTATAGGCTTGGCACAAGGCAAGTGTGTGCACTTTTTTTACCACAGATACAAGCAGGAGTAAAACAAGTTGGGTGAGCCAGAGTGCTCTGACTCAGTGGCTCCAGGTATTTTGTCCTTTTTCCCACAATTGCCTCTTCGCCCCAGAACAGAGGAAGAAGAGCAGAAAAACATGTCTGGGCAAGCCAGCACACATATAGGCCTATTTTGAACCTTCAGATCTACCATGACAATTTTGATGCCAATGAATTGGAATTAACCCCTTAGAGTAAATTACCAAAACAAACTGAGAATTTGGAACAAAAATATTTATGAAGGTGGACAAAGTATAAAAGGTAATAAACATATACAGGGTATATTTAGATATATTTGCAATTCAGAAACAATACAAGGATCCCCCTATACTTATTCACACCTCTCTGGACAAAGGAAAAAGCAGATAGCACACCCCTTCACCCCCCTCACCCCCCTCCTCCCTTTTACAGGGGAAACGAGAAAGCAGGGAGAAAAATCTTTCTGCCACTTACCCATAATAAGAATCTCAGCCAAGGTCTGTCAGTAAAGCCAAGCAAAAGCAGCAGCCAGCAGCAGCCATATAGAAGAAGAGAAAGGGTGGAGAATAGTTTGTGCAGTAAACTATATTGTAATCAGCAATCCAGTGCAATGATCCAATACCTTCTCTTTTACTCAAAGGACACCCCCTCCCCCCCCAAAGTTCCTTTTATTGTTTATAATTAAGAACTAAAGTACCATCCTCAAACCACAACATTTATAAACAGCACAGAATTTAAATATTAAAATTCTCAAATTTAAAAAAAATAATTGAATGCATTTTTTCTTCAGAGACTTGTTGACTCAGTTTGAAAAATTTAACTTCTGAGAATAAATCTTCCATGTGCATGAACCTAAGCTTAAACTAGAAACTCCTCATAACAGAAACAGTGGAAACTGTCCTTTGGTAGTTAACTTGAACATTTAAAAAATAATTGCTTGTCTCTTTCTTACCTATTTGGTCATATTAATAACTTCATGGTTATATAAATATTAAGGAAAAAATAATCTTTTGTCTAATTTTTTTTTTATTCAGTATGTCTATTATTTTAGAGAAAAAAATACTATTGTTTGCTGATTTTATGATAATTTTGAAAATCTGCTTCTCAATTTTCATCCTTAATTTGCGTCAACCTACTCCTAGCCTGATTTATGCCTGCAATATTAATATTATATACATTCTTCAGATAGAAAGGCTATCATATATATTGACATATTTAGACTGTCCACTTCAAGAGAGAAAGTGACCAGCTGGACGGAGTCCAGTTGAGAGCCGTGAGGATGACCGATGGACTTGAGCATCTCCCCTACAAAGAGAGACTGAGAAACCTGGGGCTGTTTAGTCTGGAGAAGACTGAGAGGAGATCTTATCAATGTGTACAAATATTTGAGGGGTGGGTGTCAAGTGGATGGGGCCAATCCCTTTCTGCTTGTCAGCAGCAACAAGACAAGGAGCAACGGCTACAAATTTGAACTTAGAAGGTTTCTCTTCTACATGAGGAGAAACTTCTTTAGAGTGAGGGTGACAGAGCAGTGGAACAGGATGCCCAGAGAGGTTGTGGAGTCTCCTTCTCCGGAGACTTTCAAAACCCATCTGAATACATTCCTCTCTGGACTACCCTTCTTTGGCAGGGGGGTTGATCCCTTTGAACATCTCATATTCTGTGATATGGATCTGTAAGTTGTAAGTTGTTTATATACATCACTATGTAAGTTCTCTTGACTGTGAAAAAGTATTGCAGTGATGAATTTTGAAGATATTAAAAATGTCAATTTTCAGATGACAAAATGAAAAAGTGAATGCTTTTCATGTATGCCTTTGAGTTGCACAATAATTTAACTCTTAAGGTATTTGTAGACTTGAAGGAGAATTGCCACCTTGAAGCAGTGACAGTTGCTCCCTGAAAATGAGTACATCAGATGTGTTCATACTTCCCTGATTTAGTTACAGTACTAAAGTTAATTGGTTATTTTGGAATATATGAGCATGAATTTTCCCACCAAAGAATCTCCATAAATATGTCCACTGTTGCATGCTCTCCAGTGAAATCCTGTACGTGTTACTGCCACACCAGTGTACTTTGCAATTTAAGTCCAGGTCCAATACCTGCATACTGGAGGACTGAGAGGATCTGTGGTTACAACAGATAACTGACTAGATTAAGGGCTGAAATCTGAGAGGCATGTGCAGTGCATTATACATGGAACAGCTGAGAAATGATCACCATCAGTGAGAACAAACACAATAGTGCCTTGAAGCTGTGCTAGAAGGATAGCAGTTCTGTTAATAATTAATTCTCCCTGTTGTGTCTGGCATCCTGCCTATGAAAGCAAAAATCCAATAGGATATTGGTATATCCCCCAGCTTGTACAAATCCATGAGTGGTGCACTATGGCTGATAATGTTGTTGCCCAACAGTACAAAATTAAATCAAGAAGTGCTGTCAGAAACACCCTCCCTCATCTCATAGAAAGCAATCGAATGTGGGAAATGGAAGAGTGTCGAAAGCCCTAGACTAAAGTTGGAAAAATCTATCTATTGCAGCAAGCCTGCTAGTTGTTGCTAAATCATTACGGATAGCAACATAGCTATGTCTTGCCCTTTGAACTTTCATCCTTATCAGTTTTTTTCTGGTGCTTTTCTTGGTGTTTTTTTTTTTTTGCCCCCCATAATTTAAATCAAATTTAGGCCATCTTTTTCAAATGGAGGATCAGGCTATATTAGAGTCCTGCTAAAACAATCATATATACAAAAGCAGATATTTTTTATATGTTTACATATCTTACATCCTTTGATCTATTTCTAGAAAAGTTTCATGAAGTGCTATTGCAATGGAAACACTGTACTATGTACATGACATAGTCCCACTCTCCTTGAAGTTAACTTTCTCATTATCTTTAATGTGTTTAGACCTACCTAGGTAAATGCTGTTATCCAGATTCTCAGAAGCACGTTAGAGAAGAAACTACAGAAATAATATATGACAGAAAAAAAGCATCCTAGAATCACAGAGAGAACTTTTGAAGATTATCTAGTCCAACCCCTCTGCCATGGGTGAGAGATATCTTTCACTGGATCAAGGCTGCTCAAAGCCACATCCAACCTAACCATTGACATGGCATGCACAGCTTCTCTGGGCACATTGCTTTAATGTCTTCTTACATTTATAACAAAAAATGTCTTGCTTATGTCCAACGAAAATCTATTCTCTTTCTGTCCAAAACCTTTATCCTTTTTCTTGCCATTATAGGCTTTGGTAAAATGCCTCTCACCAAAGGAGAGACTTTAATAAATTTTATAATTTTAGGTCGATAGTACATGCATCAAAAACCTTGGAACTTTTTTTTTTTTTTCTTTTAGTGTATGCACCTTTGGAGTCTATAACTATTTCATGCTTAGTTCAGATACTTAGCCTTTGGCACAGATAGGCTGGGTTTTTTAAATGACTGTCTAAAATATTGTGGCTGACCTGAAAAATATCAAAAATAGCTGATATCTGAAATGTCTTTTTTTTTTTTTCTTGTGTGATCTAGTTTCAAATTGATTATGAATCTGTCAGTAAGTTTGCTGATGACACAAAACTGGGAGGAGTGGCTGACACATCAGAAGGCAGTGCTACCATTCAGCAGGACCTGGACAGGTTAGAGAGTTGGGCAAAGAGAAATGTGAATAAATACAGAAAGAGCACATGTAGAGTCTGTCTTACATCTGGGAAACCTCATGTACCAGTATAAGTTGATGACTGACTTATTGGAGAGTGGCACAGGTGAAAGGGGCCTGCAAGTCCTGGTGGACAGAAGGAAGACTCTGAGCCAGCAATGTGCCCTCGTGGCCAAAAAGGCCAGTGGCATCCTGTTGTATTAGAAAGGGAGTGGTTAGTAGGTTAAGATTATAAGGGGAGTGGTTATTATGTTGAGAGAGGTTCCCCTCTCCCTCTCCTCTGCCCTGGTGAAGCCACATCTGGAGTATTTTGTCCAGTTCTGGGATCTTCAGTTCAAGAGGGACCTCAGGGAACTGCTTGAGAGAGCTCATCACAGAGCCCCAAAGATGCTGAAGGCAGTGGAACATCTGCCTTATGAGGGAGGTGGGGCTGTTTAGCTTGCAGAAGAGGAGACTTAGAAGTGACCTCATTACTGTTTATAAGTAAAGGCTGAGTGTCAGGAGCACAGAGCCAAGCTCTTTTCAGTGATATCTAATGACAAGACAAGGGGCAGCAGGTTCAAGCTGGAGCATAAGAAGTTCCATATAAACATAAGGAAAAACTTTGTCACTGTAAGGAAGGCAGCCTAGAAAGGTTGTGAACTCTCCTTCAAAATCTGCCTGGCTGTATTCTTGTGTGACCTACTCTAGGTGATCCTGTTCTGGCACGGTGGTTGGACTAGATGGTCATTTGAAGTCCCTTTCAACCCCTAACATTCTCTGATTTTTGTGATTCTTCCAACCCTTGATCCATCATAGCTTGAATTTAAGGAATTAGCTCAGGATTTTAACATTGCCCAAAAATCCTGACTCCCCTGTTGACTCCATGAGTTGTTTTTTCTTTATGAAATGACTTTCATCATAGCAGTTCAAAATTAAAAAGAATAGTCCTGTACAGATCAGTTGCAAACTGGAGATTTTTCATATCTATACTTTTGAAGAGGCATTTTATATATTTTATTTCAAATCATCAAACTCGTAAAACTATCTTAGTACTAGTTGCTGTATGTTTGTTATCACTATAGAGCTTGGAAATTCCTTCAGCATGTGCAATTTAAAAAATAGTTTAATATAAAGAAAAAATTCTACATACTGTTCTGGTCCCATGAGTGAGTGGCAAGCGCAATTGATCCTATTCTATACAGCACTATTAGAGTACAAATACCTAATGCATAAAAAGATGGAATTTTTACTGTAACTATTATGACATTCACAGGTGTTTAGGGTGCTTTTCCTACTGTTTATGGAGAAGATACTTGCAGCTGACTTCTTGACAATTTTCCTACACAACAACTTTTGCCTGAAGATAGTTTTCCCTTGGAAAACGTTGCTCACTTGTCAGATTTAATCTCACAAACTTATTTTATTGCACTGACTGGAATGTGGAGTTAACACTCAAAAGGTTGCCAGATACAGCACAGAAAGTGAATGAAAATGCTGTGCCTATTCAGGTAGGCGCAAGTTGATACTGCAACGTGCTAAGCTCTGGTTGTTTGTAGTTGTTACTGGTAAATGAAGGAAATCAACTCACTCTATTTTAGCTTTCCTCTAAACTGGGTGAGCATAAAAACTGTGTATAATCCTATAAGGAGAGGCTGAGGTAGCTGGGATTGTCTAGCATGGAGAAGAGACTCAGAGGTGAGCTCATTGCTGTCTACAAGTACCTAAATGGAGGCTGTAGCCAGGTGGGGGTTGATCTCTTCTCCCTGGCAACCAGCAACAGAACGAGGGGACACAGTATCAAGCTGTGCCAGGGGAAGTATAGGCTGGGTATTAGGAAGAAGTTCTTCACAGAGAGAGTGATTTGCCATTGGAATGGGCTGCCCAGGGAGGTGGTGAAGTCACCATCCCTGGAGGTGTACAAGAAAAGACTGGAGGAGCACTTAGTGTCATGGTCTAGCTGATTGGATAGGGCTGGACTGTATGATCTTGGAGGTTTCTTCCAACCTGGCTGATTCTATTCTATTCTATTCTATTCTATTCTATTCTATTCTATTCTATTCTATTCTTACCAAATCATAACTTTTTGACATACACTTTTAGTTGAGGAATAAAAACTAAGAGTTGTTGCTTTTCTTCAATTCCATGGGGAATTCAGATTTCTTAATCTTGCAGGATTATCCCCTAGTTTATAAAATCAAAGGCCCAATTAAGAACACTTTTGTTGATACTAAAGAGAAAGTCATTTGAATATGGAAGGTAAGGGTGAGAGTGGGA
Organism: Psilopogon haemacephalus; assembly: GCA_013396835.1. Lineage (NCBI taxonomy): Eukaryota > Metazoa > Chordata > Aves > Piciformes > Megalaimidae > Psilopogon > Psilopogon haemacephalus. The sequence continues at coordinate 67,927 of VWZI01002820.1, forward strand.
TGGGTTGTCTCTTGGAATTAAGGGATACCTCCCTCTGTTTCTTGTGGCAATAAACTCAAATCCCATCAGTTACTTCTCAGAAGTCTAAAGGGGTAAGTTTCCAAATATCTGTGCTGCCTTATCTGTTTAACTTTTCAGGTTCAATGCTGTGTTCATGCATGCACTCTAGCTTTTAAAAGAATCAGTAAATTATGAGCATCAGCATAAGAAAAATATTTAGTGTTGTGTTTATCTATGACAGTAAAGGTCATTTAATTTTCTTTGAAGAATTTGTCCTAGTTTTGGTTTATCAGCTCTTCTAGTCCTTGCTATTTCTACTTTGAAATAATAATCTTCTTGGAATCAGATATTTAAAAACAATCCCAGGATCTCTCTGATTTGGTTGGGGATTAATTGGCCAAGGCAAGTATTATAAAAAGACAGTTATCTTTATTTTCCTGAAAAGCCCCACCCCAAAACCATGTACAGAACTAGTTAAGGTTTATTTACAGGTTCTAATTTCATTGGGAAATCTTCACAAGGATGCTTATGGGCAAGTTTAGAAATTTAGGAAAGTCAGAAAGTGAAAATGCTAAGCTACAACACAGCTTTACATTTCTTATAAATCAGACTGAGCAGAGAACCTAGGAAACAGCAGGTTTAACTCATAGATGTGAAGTAGGAATTTAGTGATGATCCCTGCTGAATTTGTCTGCGGCAGCCAATGAAGCTGTCAGCTATATTCCACTTGTGGATCCATGCAGCAAAATCTGATGCAAATAAAAAAGGGACAAAGTCAAAGTGTCTCAGACACAACTTCCGTGAGGCAAAGAACATGGAGAGGCACTGTCTTAGCAGCACAGGGAGAAAAGCCAAACTGCTACCATGTTCACCAGCTCAGGGTAGTGAGCAGGATGTTAGGATACAGCATTCTGAGAAAAGCCAGGTCTGGTTGCTGCTGGCAGCTCTTTCTCAAATGGACCGAAGGAAATGCTGAACTTGCAGATTGGTGGGGGAGCAGAACGAATTGTGCAAGAGCAAGACTAGAGTGGAACTGCACAGAACAGTGCAAAAGCAGGAACTGTGAGCTTTTTCCCTCATTCTATTTATAATTTTCCTATACAATGTGTCCACTTGTCATATATACTGGGCATGGAGAATCCAGTCAACCAGCAGCTAATTCCAGTGCAGGCATTCCCATGAGTCAGTATATGTGTGGAAAGGCATTTTTGCTATTCCTTCCTTCAAGCCCTCAAGGTTGGGGGTGGAGGGAAACAGTTTCAGGCCTTCTTCTTCCCCCATTCAAACCTCTGGAGACGGAGGGCAGAGAAGAAGAGATGTGGAGTGCCCCACAACATTCTCTAATGATAGACTTAGTTAATATTAGTTTTCAAATACCTGTTCTTTGAACTCTTTCATATTTTAAACATTTTTTTTCTTCATTAATAACATGTTTATTGTTTTCTCGGATTTGAAAATTTCTTTGTGAAACATTTTCTTAGCCATATTAAATCCATAAACTCTGAAACAGAAATCTACCTCTTATTTTAAAAGTACAGAATATTGTTATTTCAAAAGAAATTTTATATCATTGTTGGTTGACACCATTTAATAAAAAAAAGAAGAAGCTGGAACCCAGAAGCAACAACTGGAACAGGAAGCCTCCCATGTTGCAATCTGAACTTCAAGCCCCAAAATATTTTGCTCCAGTTAGCACTTTCACTTTTGAGGCTGGCATGACTGTGACATGGTATGAATAACAACAGCAGGTTTAACAAGATCCATGACAAGCTATTAAGAAACATTTCATGAGATCTTAAACTTTTAGGCATGAGATTCAGAGGTGCAAAGAGGATGAAATGAAATGGCTTTGCACAAACCAGATATGCTTATAGGGATATTTTAAGTCCTAAATACAAATCCTTTGAATTGTATGTGGTTCAAAGAACAGATATTGGCAACACAAAAATAGTGGTAAGTCAGTAGTATATACACAGTTCCTCTGAGGCAGTAGAATAATTTTATACTCTCACTAAAATTCTCATCAGAGTCTAGACAAACATTGTGTGACCGCCTGCTTCTGATTCGAGGACACTCATAGATAGAGCAGGCTCAGACAATGCAGATCCAAAAACTGAGAAGAACATTTGATGCTGAGACAACTAAATACCACTCCAAATACATTACCATCATTTGGCTTTTGTTTCCACTGAATGAGAAAGGTTTGCAGCATTTGGAATGAAAATAATTTCAGAGATTTGTTGAGTTTGATTCCAGATAAGAGCAGTAAATATTTTTCCTCTAAGGGTTGCCTTGATTCTTGACCTGTAACATCTGAGACAGAAAAATAGCATACCCTTCTTATATGTTTTCTCCTCCAAAAACAATTGCAAAGTGGCTTGATTGCTTTTCTTGTCCATCAGTATTTTACAACAAAAGTGCTGCTGTTCTTCTGATCCCTCATTTGTGTGTCATACACATGTAGCTTACTTTCACAATAGTTAGTATTTGGATATTTGGCCTTTCCAGCTTATCACTACTGTCCTGTGAGAGAGGGTCAGTGATAGTCTGTTTCCACTCTTAGCAGAAGCTTTTATCACTCCTTAACATTGATTGTAACTTCACCTATGTGTCTTGCATCTTGCTTAGATAAATTCTGCACTTCAGTTGCAGAAACAAACAAACATAAAGGTGCTTCAGCCATCCCTGAACCTCCTTTCCAGATTAAAACCACCAATTGTCTTCACTTCTCTATGATGTAGTTTAAATGATAAAGTACTCAAGGAAGGGATCACTTATATGTAGAGAAATGTCTTGTAAGTTGTGCCATTTCCTAAATCTCTTCATTTTCTTAGGACATTTTAGAAGTAAGCATAAGCTGTCCCAGGATAATTATGTGGGCACAAGAATGCTACATTGTGCATAACAGTGATCTTGCAGTGAAGAAATTTGAAAAGCAGAGCAGGGTAGAAGTCTGGTCCTGCATAGACTCAGAACACATTCTGATGTTTCTGTTTATTTTCACATTCCAGAAATCTTTTTCTGTAACTTTTCTGTCATCAAGCAGCTGCAAGTTATCTTAATCTATACAGTCCTTTAAGTCATCTTGGTGTTATCTTTCTTGTGCATTTTCCATTACCAGAATCAATGCCTTCCTTTCAGCATTTTTTTATTTACTGAATTATTTCTTCTCTGACATGTCCAAATTATTGCATTATTTATGCCATATTTCCCCTACCATTGCTTTCCTTGAGATGTAGTCCCTTCAAAAGCTATTTCATATCCTCTTTGGCACTGTACATGTGATGATTTCTCTATACTATAATTTTACTTTTAGCCATAAAATATGGTAAATTAAAATCCATATGTAAAATATTAGAAGCAAATACTGGTTTGCTGCAAATACTGTGATACATTATGTTCTGCCTTAAGGAATTCAGTTGTCTATGTGAACACCTCAGAATATTTGTATATATATGTATTTTAAATTAATTTAGATTTTTAGTGTGCAGTGTAAGGCTGGATGAACATCTTCAGAGAACATTTCTGCTGACTGAATGCCTCTCATATTTTTAGGCCAAACTTTAAAAGTTATTAAAATTTCATTTCTCTATTCTTATTTTGTAGTGTGTGCTTAGAGTGCCCAAGCTTTGTACAATTCCTGACCCTTTCAAATTTAGATTAGGAATTTATTTCACTGCTTCATAACCCTTTGTGAATGCTATGTTCCATCAAAATTCTCATACACTCCTGAGAGTAAATATAGCTTTAATTGTAGTGCTGCTGGAAAACAAGGCAAAAGGGATTGTTTTTTGGATGTCTTACTCACGTATGACAAATTCTTCTGTAGCTTCTGTGAGAATACAGCTTTCATTGTGCAATTGTATGTGCCACTACACAGATGATACAAATGTATTGGACATCTGTTTCAAGAACAATGTCTTATGTTTGACAGAATGCTGTATTATGGACATGTTTCTTCAAATAGCTTCAAAGTGAAAACAAATTTCAGAAAGGAATGAAGACTGTCTTTAGTTCCTTAATCTTCTGCCTCTGTGCCCTTGTGGATTAATCTTGAGCTTTGAGCTTGGATAAATATGCCTGGCAAGAAAATGCACTCACTCACTCACTCACTCTTTCTTGCTTTCTTTTCTTCTTTTCCCTTTTTATTTTATAACTTTTAAGCTCTCCAGACTCTACAGCCTAGAGTGCACAGCCTAGAGTGCACATCATTATTTTCAATGAGGAACTCTCCAGTGAGATGTTCAAGTTTCATACACAATTAGATTTGCTGGTTCTGTCTGTCAGGCACTGGCACTGCATACCTACTTCTAATTTAATCGTTGTAAGCAAGTCTGATTTGCAAAGTTCATTCAAAGGCAAATTTTATTTAGCAAGTTTTCAGGGAAATGAGTGGGTTGGTTGTTTTGGGGATCAAAGTCAGCATTGACAAATAAAGAATTCCATTTGCTCTTCATTCATTTTACCTGATATGATTGCTTGACTGTGATAAATACTCTAAAGTGAATACTTTGTGGCACATTTCCCGTCACTACTATTTCTGAAAATAATTTTCCATACATGCATGGTCACTTAAAAGGAACTCATAAGAACCTGACAAAGTAAGGGTAAACAGTTCTGTTGCACCCCACTGTTCTTTAAGAGAAGCCTGCTTTGTCATAATATCCATCAGCTAAACACAGAGTATCTGAAAATTCTTGGCAATTCCTACAGCTGGACAGAAAATTAAAAGGTAGGTAAAATGCATTAATCATTAGGTTTACTTTCCCTGAGTATGTGATAGATAGGCATTTTCATTCATCTCTTAAAGGAAAGCAGTACTTATGTATTCAGGTAGATCATAAAGAATGCATTAAATTTAAACACAGATTTTCAGACCTGGAATGGAAATTTCCTATGAAATGAGAAATTGTTCATTGTAGTTTAACTTCTCATGTTCATCTGTGAAAGCAGCACTGGTGATTGCTTGGGCCACTAAGAAAATAGGATTTGGTGTAGCTTAACAAAAGAAAGCAATGTGAAAAAGAAATATGAAGATTTCTTCCTATCTCTTCTGATGAATTCAAACTATTAGACTTTGTCAAGACTCCTGATTAATGAACCATTTATTCCATTAAGAAGGAAATCAAAACCTCTTCTAAGGAAGTTCAGAGATATTTCTAAATATTTTCTTGCAGAGAAGAAAGATTAGGGTTTTTTATCCAGTGGCCCTTCTTTCTTTTTGTTGTTGTTGAGAACATCTCTACACATAATACAAGGCTTTGGTTTCCTATCTTCAGCCTCATAAATCAGCTCTTGCATTCAACAAATTCATGCCAATTTATACCAGATGAATGTCTAACTCTGGAATTGTAATGCTTTGTAAATTAAATGATGCAAAGTTATGGCAATTAGGTGAACAATCATATCATCAGACCTTCATTTAATACCCAGATTTTCATTAATGAATAATTGCAACACAATGCTGACAAACATACAGAGTTTAAGACAGAAAGCTTCTCTTTGTTCTACAGTGAAATGGAAAAAAACAGCATGCTGTTATCTATTTGTGGTCATTCTACAAAGAAGAAAATTAGGTTGAATTCATGGAAGAAGTTGTTCACCACTAATTATACCCTGCTTTAGCATCAATGGAAAAAATCAACCCTCAAAATGTACTGCAATAACTTAGCAACAAGAATGGGAAGTGTAACTGTTCCCTGATGCACATGAATACAAGATGCTAGATGAAACTGGCCCCAGGATATTGTTTCTGATTCTGTATTGGTTTCTGTATGGATAATGTTGTCTAAGTAGAAAGCAAAACAAAGCAAACAACCCAGAATTTTTTGGTGGGTTTTTTTTTTTTTTAACCAGTAAAAAAATATATCAGGTAAAATCCAATATTTTCACCATGGATTTGAAGTTAAGCTTAAATTATAAACATTCACTTGAGCAGTTCCTTATTTTTATAACCTATTACCCAGGATATTTGTTTGTTGGGTAATTTTTTTTTTTTTTTGATTCACAAAAATTAGTCTCATCTCACTTCTCTTTTTTGCTTTGATCCTTGAAGTGGACCTAATCCTATGTTTGTAATATCCTAATCCCCTGCTACAGAAATTAATGTGGTGTCACACATACTCAGTATTTTGTAGTTTCAGTGCCAGAAGGGACAGTGAGCATTGAAAAGAGAAAAATATTCTTGAAAAAATAGTTATATCCAAGCAAACAAATAAGCAATCTTTTCAATACATATATCATGAGGCCATAATTGCATAATGTTATCAAAAACGTAATTTGCTCTTCTAGATTTGAAAGGTCTTTTTCCTTTCTTGGTCTAATCAGGAAGGCATATATTTTGATTTCAGATATGAGAGAATTACAAAGGCATAATCTTCTCAGTGAAAAACTCTAAAGGAGTAGATTTTGGTTTTACCCAAAGCAGATAAATGAATCTTTGGAAGGTTTTGGGAAATAAATCCTTCTAATGTTTCCAAGAGTTCCTTCCATGGATAAGAGAAGGAGAAAGCAAAGGAAACACCTCTTATTTTTTGGGAGATTGGGGTGATGTGCTTGCGTAAATGCTGTAGTCTATTAATCATTTCCACAGGTTCATCAAATATGAACAGGAAATCAGCTCTATCTTGTCAAACGTCTCTTCAACTTTTTTCTGGCTCAGGGGCTCCAGGTCACAGATGTATTGATGGAGACCTATTGAATTAGGTATTCTGAGACTGCCAGAAGTCCCAGAATCCCTTTGGAAAAACAGTCTCTGTTGCACATTTGCATCTAGATGTTCAGCATCTCCTTAGGAAAATTTCACATTTTACTTTTTCTTCTCCTTATTAATCAAATAGTTTTGTTTCCACTGACCCCTATCTTAAGTACTGCCAAGGGAAAAAAGAGATAGAAAACCAAACAAAACAAAGCCCACAAAGCTGAAACAAACCAACCTCTTAACATGTTTTTCTTTTGAGAAAAGTGTCTGTAATTGTTTTACTAATACTGCAAATTTGCAAACAGACTGAAAGTAGCTCTAAGATTCTTTTTAATAAGAATGCTAAGGGGAACTGAACTGTAAAATCATTGTCTGTAAGTCCATTTAAGAACTTGTCCCTACATTCCACATCTCTCTTTCCCAAAAGCTCTTAGAAATGTGTTTTTAATTATCTTGAACATCTGATTAATTTCAACATTGTGAACTGCAGTCCTGGTGGAAGGTACTTGTCAAAGCAGAGCAAGAATGAAATACGTCTCTTCTGAGAAGTATAGAATATGGTTAGGCTAGTTTTCAAATCTTGTATTGCCATTCTAAGCTTTTTCTTTTTTTTTTTTAACAGCATTAATTTGAAAATATTGCTGGCAAACATTTGGTAATTCATTATACTGCTCAGCAGGCAGTGAAATCAGCAAGAGCATGGGCTCGCTGGGCTGCTCCATGTGTTTATTTGTTCAGAAAACAACTTCACATGCACATCCTGAAAACGCTGAACTGAGCAAATATAGACAGGGAAGGAGTGGAGGATGGGGAGAGAAGAACAAAATGTGGATGGGTAATTTCTGTCCTGAAAGAGGATAAAGGCATTAGGGCTGTGAGTGCGTCCATAGGCATTACTAGGCCAGCCCTACCTGAGACTTCTTCCTACCTAGGAAGGAGTTCTACAAGGAAAGAGTGATTGCCCACTGGACCAGGCTGCCCAGGAGGTGGTGGAGTCACCATCCCCGAAGATGTTTAAGAGGAGGCTGAATGAGGCATTCAGTGCCATGATTTAGTTAATTAGAAGAGGTAGGTGATAAGATCAACTCAATGATCTTAGAGGTCCTTTCCAACCTGGTTAATTCTGTGATTCTGACACACCTCAGAAATGATGGAGAAGCTCCTTCTGGAGGAGCTCATGTAGAGAGAGACCTGGGAGTGCTGGTGGGTAACAAGTTAACCATGGGACAGCAATGTGTCCTTGTGGCCAAGAAGGCCAATGGGATCCTGGGGTGTATTAAGAAGAGTGTGTCCAGCAGATCAAGGGAGGTTATCCTCCACCTCTACTCTGCCCTGCTGAGACCCCATCTTGAGTATTGCATTCAGTTTTCAGCTCCCCAGTTTAGGAGGGACAGGGATCTGCTGGAGAGGGTCCAGTGGAGGTGTACAAGGATGATTAGGGGACTGGAGCATTGCCTGATGAGGAGAGGCTGAGGGATCTGTGGCTTTTTAGTCTGGAGAAGAGAAGACTGAGAGGGGATTTTAAAAATGTTTATAAAAACCTGAGCGCTGGGGGTCAGGAGTGGGGGGACAGGCTCTTCTCACTTGCTGCCTGTGATAGGACAAGGGACAATGGATATAGGCTGCAGCACAGGAGGTTCCACCCCGACACAAGGGGAAACTTCTTTACTGTAAGGGTCACAGAACACTGGATCAGGCTCCCTAGAGAGGCTGTTGAGTTTCCTTCTCTGGAGAATTTCAAGGCCTGTCTGGATGCATTCCTCTGTGATCTGAGCTCTATCGTGTGGTCCTGCTCTGGAAAGGGGGTTGGACTCAATGATCTCTTTGGGTCCCTTCCAACCCGTGACGTCCTGTGATCCTTTCATATACCCTCTCTCTGTTGTCATTCACATCCTGGCTATGGTTTGACCACCAATTTGCCCCACAGATCCAGGCTGATCTCCAAACCCTGCAGAAAGATGAGGCAGAAGCATGCAAAGCAGAATACAAAATCAGAATCAATCAGTCAGGTTGGAAAAGACCTTTAAGATCACCAAAGTCCAACCTAACACCCAACATTATCTAATCAACTAAATCATGGCATTAAGTGTCACATCCAGTCTCTCTTTAAGCACTTCAGAGACTGTAATGAATAAATCACCTCCCTGGGCAACCTGTTTCAGTATCCAATCACTCTTTCTGTGAAGACCTTCTTCCTAACATCCAGCTTAAACCTGCCTCAGTGCATCTTGAGACCATGTCCTCTTGTTCTGTGCCCTCTTGTTCCATCACTGGTTCCCTGGGAGAAGAGACCAACCCCTGCCTGACTACAACCTCCTTTCAGGTAGTCGTAGAAAGTGGTAAGTTCTTCCCTGAACCTCCTTTTTTTCCAAGCTAAAAAACCCTGGCTCGCTCAGCAGCTCCTCACAGGGCTTGTGCTCCAGATCTCTCACCAGCCTTGTTGCCCTTCTCTGGACATATCCGAGCACCTCCAGGTAACTATAGACCTGTCAGCCTCACCTCCATCCCTGGAAAAAATGATGGAGTGGCTCATTTTGTCATTTCTAGGCACTTGAAAGAGAAGAAGATTATCAGTGTGGATTTACCAAGGGGAAATCATGCTCAACTAATCTGATAGCATTCTATGATGCTCTAAAAGAATAGGTAGATGAAGGGAGACAAATGGATGTAGTCTACCTTGACATTAGCAAGGCTTTTGACACTGTCTCCCATAACACCCTTGTGAGTAAGCTTAGGAAGTGCAGGATAAAAGAGTAGACAGTGAGATGCATTAACAAATGGTGACACAATAGAGTGCAAAGAGTGGTGATCAATGGTGCCAAGTCCAGCTGGAGATCTATAACTAGTGGAGTTCCCCAGGGATCAGTGCTGGGTCCAGCCCTGTTCAACATCTTTATCATTGACGTTGATGAGGGGACAGAGAGTCTGCTCAGCAAGTTTGCTGAAGATACCAAACTGGGAGGCTTGGCTGGTACACTTGAATTCCCAGATAAAACTTTCTAAAATGGCATTCTTTGGGAATGAGCTGCTACCAATAAGAGCCAAATGACAGAACACAGGAAATAAATTACAGGGCTTTGGACAACTCCCTATTCATCTAAATTTTAAAGGAAGACAGGCTGATTTTCATACAGAGCAGGAAAAGTTAAATCAAATACATTATTTCACAAAATAATTTGGGTAAAATAAATAATTCAGTGTTACGAGATTATTGCAGAGTGACTTCTATGAAACTATTGACAAGAACAGACTTCTGTGAAGTCAGTTCTGGCACTTTAATTCATGGAGGTCAGGAAGGCAAGTCTGTGTGCTTGGCTAGTACATCCTTCTTGCACACAGAATAGATTTTGAAGAAACATGTTGAGAACTAAGGTTGAATACTATTATATCATTTTCAAACACAGCTCAGTGTCAATCTGACTATCTGAATGTGCCTCTGTGTGTAGTTATTCTGTTTAGCAGTATAAGAAATTATGAAAGACTAAATCACATAGAAGAAACTGTGACTTTCATGCTACCCTATCCTTTTGGTTGGCCCACCCAACCAAGAATGCAGTAAAGGTTTCTATCACATTTGCTGTAAACTGAAAAGTATGATGTTTATACCCACAATTACTTTCCAGTTTTACCTTGTCTGCTTGAAGACAGATACTGAGTACAAAAGCCTTAAAAGCAGCCTATTTCAAAGTGCAGACAATTACTGTTTATGAGAATTGGTCCTCTTCTGCATGCCCCAGATTTACTAGTCATATTAAGAAAATCTTGACCCTGGGTCTCCAAGTGTTTTCAGAATGCTCATTGCTGGTTCCATTGTCTGTGTTTATTAATCCTAGCTATGATTATTAGCCCTCTAAAAGGTAAGCATTTTTGCATTATGGTTTTAATTCAGGGTGAGGTTTTAGCTAAAATGTCCAGCTGAAATCAAGGTTATGATCCTTTCATAGCTGAGGTTAATACTGTAAATACCAGCTATGCCCCTTGCTGAAGGACTGCTTCAGTAATTGAGTGGAGTGAAATTACCTCAGCCCCCGGAAATGAAGATCCTCCAAAGATTCTGGGAAGAAACTGCTATAAAGCAGTCAGTGCCACAGAATGGGATAATGCTATCTTCAGTCTTATTTAATTTTGAGGATATAAAGGTTCCTTCCTTCCTAAAAAATTCAGATTAAAGGGAGAAAGTAATTCTGTAATTTACACCTCTGACATTAAGCTGAAAAGCAGCACTGCAGATACCTGCTTTGGAATTGTCATTGTTTCCATGGTGCCACTTTCCATCACCTATTTTTAATAGTTTACACAACAAGATCAAGGGTGTCCCAGCTGTTACTGCCACTGTTGCTAAGCAACCTTTAAATCAGAGTTCAAGAAGACAAAGAATCATGCTTGAAAAATTTCTCAAGTGTCTGCTTTCCCCCTTCTTCTGTCTACACTATTTTTCAGATGCCATCTTTTCTGTTCTTTTTTTATGCCACTTTCAAAGTGTAAATCAACCGTACTTTCCAAAAAAGAATAAGCCACCTTCTACCTTCAACAGCCACTGACTGCATTATGCCAGAGGAAGATGTAGCATTAAATAAAGGACTTAAGACATTGAGTTTCTTCTTTTTTTTTTTTTTTTTTTTTTTTT
>VWZI01002820.1:79286-90876 GCA_013396835.1 Psilopogon haemacephalus
AGAGATCTGTAACCTGCTGCTGCTGTTGTGTAACATCTGTGCACGGCTGAATTGTGGACTGATGCACTGATCAATGGAGAGAGATTCAGAACTTGCAGGGAATTTCAATGCTCCCTGTGCCTTCTGGGATCTTCACGTTGCCACCAGCGAAAGACTCATAGGTCAAAAACACATAGCAGGTAGAAGGAAGACTTAACATGGGTGAATCTGAAGAAGTTTGGGGCTGGATCTTTGTTCTAGAATGTCAATATTTTTTCAAACTTTGTTACTCAGCCATTAGCAACTTTCCCCTGGCGCTACTAATTGTACAAGCAGTGATGATAGCTCTTTTTAGTCAGATACTTTAGCTGCGGTAATGTTGGAAATAAAGCAGTGCTATGGAATATAAGGATTAAGAAGAATGTTCAAGCCAAGAGAGAGGGACTGCATTTCAGTTTAAATATTTGCTTGGTTCAGTAGTCTTCCTTTTACTTAACCCATCCAACCCCCAGGTAATACTTTCTGTTGTCTCTTATATCCTCCTCTTTCTGCTCTTTTTTTCAATTCTAAATGCTTCATCCCATATCACACCTGTTTGAACCCTTTTCTTTCTCTGCACCACTCACTGCAAGCTGTCAGGACACTGCTGCTTCTTTCTCGCCTTTTTGGTTTTTTTTTGTTACAAATTTATTCTACAGAATAATTTATTTACTTTAATTTCAAAACATTGTCTTCATAAATTCTCTTTCAAAATCTGCAGTTGAGAATCCCTTTCTGCTACTGCTCATCAACTGCTCACACTCCTAAAGCCACAGTAATTCCCACAGGGAGTGTTCTATCTAGGTTTTTAATCACAGAATCACAGAACTTCAGCAGTTAGAAGGGACCTCCAGAGATAATTGTGTCCAACCTCCCTGCCAAGGCAGGATACCCTGGGGTAGTTCACACAGAAATGCATCCAGGCAGGTTTTGAAAGTCTCCAGGGAAGGAGACTCCACAACCTCTCTGGGCAGCCTGTTCCATTGCTCCATCACCCTCACTGTAAAGAAGTTTCTCCTCATGTCAAGGTGAAACCTTCTATGTTCCAGTTTGTAGCCATTGCTCCTTGTCTTAATGCTGTTGACCAGTGAAAAAAGATTGGCCCCATCCACTTGACACCCACCCCTCAGATGTTTGCACATATTGATCAGATCTCCTCTCAGTCTTCTCTTTTCCAGACTAAACAGCCCCAGGTCCCTCAGTCTCTCTCCGTAAGGGAGATGCTCAAGTCCCCCAGTCATTCTCATGGCTCTCTACTGGACTCTTTCCAGCAGATCCCTGTCTCTCTTGAACTGGGAAGCCCAAAACTGGACTTCCAGGTGTGGTATCAGCAGGGCAGATTGAAGGAAAATAACCTCCCTAGACCTGCTAAATACATTTTTCCTGATACAACCCAGAATGCCATTGGCTCTCTTGGCCACAATGACACACTGATGGCCCATTCAGAAGTTGCTGTCCACCAGGACTCCAAGGTCTTTCACCACAGAACAGCTTTCCAGCAGGGCAGCCCTCAGCCTGTACTGGTGCCTACTGTTATTCCTCCCCAGATGGAGGACCCTGCACTTGTCCTTATTGAACTTCATAAGGTTTGCTTTCAGGCGGCTCTCCAGCCCATCCAGATCTCATTGGATGGCAGCACAGTCTGACAGGCTGTCAGCCACTCCCTCCCCCCCCTCCCCCCCCCCAGTTTTATATCATCAGCTAACTTGCTGAGGGTACATTCAATGCCCTCATCCAGGTCATTGATAAAGATACTGAAAAAAACCTCAGTCCACTACTGTACCCTGGGGAGCACCACTAGCTGCAGGCCTCCAGCTTGATTCTGTGCCATTGATATCAACTCTTTGAACTCTCTTTTTGAGACAGTTTTCAATCCACCTCACAGATCAACCATCTATGCCATGTTTCATGCGCTTATCTATGAGGATGTTGTGGGAGACAGTATCAAAAGCCTTGCTGAAGTCAGGGTATAAGACATCCACAGCCCTTTGGTCATTCTATCATAGGAGGCTATCAGGTTAGTTAAGGAAGTTCTTTCCTTGTTAAATTCATATTGGCTACTGATAATCCTCTTTTCTTCTGTGTGGCCTCCAGAATGAGCTGCTCCATCACCTTTCCAGGAGTAGAGGAATCTTCTACCTAGTCCATCATTTGTCAATCATGTAAATAATTAATCCATTTCATACTAAGCATTTCTAATAGTTTTTTCACTCATTCAGAAAAAATAAAAAAAAAAAACCAACAAACATTTCTGTTCAATTTTCAACTTGAAAAGAATTTTCATACAAATTCAACATCTGTAAAAGGTGTCATTAGAGAGGCAGAATTGTGGGCAGCTCCACAATCTTCTCTGCCACGTTGCCACATTAACTATAGTCAAGTTGGGAGATTGCCTAGAAGGCGTCATAGCTTATCCTCTGTGTCCCTTCAGCCTTACTGTTTGACCCCTTTGTAGACACTTCTCAGTAAGAATGTCAGTCATAATGGCACTTATTTATTTATTTGTTTGTTTGCTTGCTTGCTCATTGTCAGGAAACATTTATCCCCTGGGAACAGCACTGAGATCACCAGATTCATTTAAGCGAGGTTACTGAACTGCCGGATAGTGCAGCCTTTGGTCTCTGTCTGCCTTGTCTCACTGAAGCTGCCACAGGGAAACAAATTAATCTGTGAAAACATTTGACCCTTACTTTCATTTCATCTCTGTTATTGTTAAATCAGGAGAAAACTCACCACAGTTACAGAATGACCATCGATGTAAAATTGCCATAGGTAGAAGAGTTGACATCTACAGCTCTTTTAAAGAGTAACCCCCACTGCCAGTGTTTAATACGCTTTCTGAAGTCAGCCTCACTATTCACCATGAGAGTGGTGAGACCCTGGAATGGGTTGCCTAGGGGGGTGGTTGAAACCACATCCCTGGAGCTATTTAAGTCCAGGATGGGTGAAGCTCTGTCCGGCCTGATCTAGGGTGGGTTGTTCCTGCCCGTGGCAGAGGTGTTGGAACATGATGATCCTTGTGGTCCCTTCCAACCCTGACTGATTCTATGATTCTGAGTAAACTACTAAATCATACCTCTCTTTAAACTCCTAGGTAGTATCGTATGCAAAACTGTATATCTGTCCTCACTAATTCTTTGAACATATTTTATAGCTTCCATTGGATCTCTCAGAATTTTTCTACCCCAAAATTCTGAAGAAATCTACTCTATTTAAATGTATACTGTTACAATATTTCCTGTGTGAAGCCCAAAGTCACAAACAAGATTTTTTTTCTGGCACACTAGTTTGGAAGTTGTGAAGTCTAATTTTTTTGCCAAAGAAACATGGGAGCTGAAGCTCATTATTATTCTGCAAGGTGGTTTAGCACCTTTGTAGCTAAATGTCTTTTGCAGAATGTTTGGTAGAATCTTGTTGTTCTGGTTTGAACTAATTGGAGAATTTGAGTGAGAAATTAGACTATTGGCTGAGAGAGGAAAACACAGTATGTCACTTCACCCCAGAGCTTTACTGAGAAAGAAAAAAAAGTTGTTTTAAAAGTTATAACCAAAATACAGATAACACAGATGGTTTCAGACCGCTCTGGCTGTAGCTGCTTTTTGCATGGTCTCCTTTGTCTCTGCCTTGGTAGCTAATTCTCAGTAATACTACTAACTCCTTCCCTACTGCTAACCCCTCTGGCCGATCTATTCAGCATCAACAGGTGGTGAGATAAGATTGGGGAAGGAGGGAGAGGTGGTAGGGGTGGTTAGTTATCCCTCTTGGGGATTTTGGTCTCTGGGAGGGGTGTGGTGTTTCTGTATTACCTTTTCATCTGTAAATATCTGTTATACCTCGTAAATATTTGCTTGTATATTGTGCATTGCTGTAAATATAAAGCTTCATTTATCAACTTCCAGTGTTTCTGAGTCCTAGCCGGGGTTTATATCAAAAGGTGGGGGGTCAGGAAGCTGCAAAACCACCACACTTGTCTACAGTCACTAAATGAACAAACTAATTTAAGAACAGTGACACAAAATAAGTTCAGTTCTGGGACCCTGGTATCTGTCTTAAGGCCTTTGATCTGTGTAGTAGCACTGATGACTGAAGAATAAAGGTAAAAAATGTGATTATAACACACTTTCTGCCAGAGCCTGTGCCTCAGCTTACCCTCCAGAGGTGAGTGCAGTTTTACATCATGCAGCTGGAAGCTAACATCAGAAGCCAGTGCTCCAGCACTGGCAGCTGCTACTCCAGCCAAGCAGGAAGCCTTTACGATGTCAGCAAAGCACAATGGGTACGATATTGCTTCTGGACTGCTCCCAGATTGCTGTTAACGTGGTTGTCTCAATAGTCAGCTCCTTGGAAGTAGTTCCTCAAGGTTCAAATTATTGGTTGGTTTTCACTCTGCAGAACTATGTATGCTCTGTAATGCACACTCACAAGAGTGTTTCTCTCTGTGATTGACCATTCCTTCAAACTAACCTGCTGCAAGCTTGCATTTTGCTTTTCCACTTATAATCTCATATATATTAAGATCCAAATCATATAATGAAAGATTAAATTTACAGCACAGCATAAGATAAACAGGTAAATAGAGGGTGATTTAGTTGAACTGTTATTAAGTACAACTATCACTCCTGCCATTTCCATTTTTGTCACTGTGTAATATCGAATCAATACTAACAGCACTAGCATAATGCAAATGATAATGACTTAAAGCTCATATTTTCCTGCCAGAATTCAAACTTGTAATCTGATCTCGTGATTTGGATTGCAGATCCTGCAATCTGTTACTCACACTGTGTGAGGGACACAATTCTTTTCACCTCCTACCCTTTCCATGGTAGTGTCAACAAAAAGAAAATTAGTGTATTAGAATACACCTTTGAGAGGTGTATCTCAAAGGCACTTCAAAGATCAAGACAAAGAACCTGAAGACTTTAGTAATCTGATGGGTGAAATGTTTATTAATATTAATAAGTGTGTGATTTAGTTGGTGAGATTCAACTTTTTTTTTTTTTCCATTTGGCAAGTCTTCAGTTATGAAACCATCATAGAGTAATTTATAAGCATTTGTTCAAGTCTTCCATCATGAATCACAAATCACCCCCTTAAAGAAGTCTGTAAAGAAGTTTTTTTGTATATAAACAAGGTTTAAATATGATTAGGAGAATCTAAGAATTTTAAGAATAGTCCTGAACCAAATAAGGACAACTAACATAAACAAATGGAGAAATTTTTTAAAAAAATTAACAAAGGGGAAACAATTACTTGCTCATTTCAAAGATGTCATATTGCGTTCTTTGTTCTAATTGTGGAGAATTAGCCATTGACAACCAGGAACAATTGATTTTCCTTCACAGCTGTTTTCTAATTACATCTGAACACTGAAAAAAATCTAGTGCTGCCACTTCGCAGTTTTACAAGGAGTCTCATCAGTGGGCTTCTCAATGCAGCAGGTGCCCTGTTGCCCTGTGTGGTGATTGGGAAGTTCCCTGCCCTGCGTCTCCCCCAACTCTGAAATTGCCCAGGCTAGACTGAGATGGCTGGAAGTTAAGGAAAGAAGCTTTAGATTACATCTTTGCACAATATACAAGCAGATATTTACAATATATTACAGATATTTACAGATATGTACACCAACAAGGTAATACAGAAACACCACACCCCTCACGGAGATCAGAGTCCTCAAGGGGGGGTTTCCAACCACCCTACCACCTTTCCCCACTTTCCATTCTTATCCCACTATCCGTCTTACATGGCAGATAAGCAAGGTAGATCAGCCAGGGGGTTTAGTAGCAGGAAACTGGTTAGTGAAGTTACACACATCCAGCTAAGAAGGCAGAGAGAGAGACGCAGCAGCTGGCATAGATCAAGCAGCTCTGAGTTTTCTATGTTTTGGTTCTAACTCTTATACCATCTCAGTAAACCTATGANACAGCAGCTGGCATGGATCAAGCAGCTCTGAGTTCTTATACCATCTCAGTAAACCTATGAGAGGAGTAGAATCAAATTTTGTTTTTCTTTCTCAGACTATAATCTATTTTCTCATTTAAATCCTCCAATCAGTTCAAACCAGCACACCTTGCTAACAATACATGTAGCAAAGGTCTGTAGTTCTTTCACTGTAGCCCTGTCTTTTAGGTATTATGAAAAAGTCACATTGCAACAGGCTGGAATGGAATGCACAAGTTGCTCAGCACAGATGCACTTTTCCTTTCCTGCACTGTTTGGCTTAGTACTTCTGAACAGTATGTGTGGTATATTCATTAACTTCTCAGAGCTTCTACTTTCTGTATCTATATACGTACATATACACTACAAATATGTATATGTATGTATGAATAGGTATATACATGTATATACACATGCATTTATATCTGTACATGCTTTAAAGTCAAGGGGTCACAAATCACAGGAAGAGTTTCTGAAGGGATCTGATCGCTCAGTGTTCTACGCATATTTAAAGAAAACATGCAGAAATTTTAGAGGCAGTTTTCCAGACATGAAGTTCAGAAAAGGATTCTCAAATCTGGTTTCGGACTTCTTCAGGTCTCATATTACAAGACAAAGGTGCAAGGCTTGTTCAGTTTTGTGTCCTGCATTTTTTTTTGCATGACTCCCTTTAACTCTGACAACTCAGCAGCTATGTTATGCTTAGAGATTGTTCATCCTTATATTCAAGTAATTAATCCCCTAGTCCTGCAACTCATAGATACTACATCTTGTATTATATATGCCAATCCTGGTAACCAAACACTAAGGTTCTGTTTGTGTTTTTCTCTATTGTCACTTTTCTTACATTAAATAGAAATAGCAAAATTAAGTAGAAACAGAAACACTCAGATGTCATTGTATAGTAAGTTATACCTGAAATCTTAAAGAGGAAGTTTCCAGCAGATTCTCAAAACCCCAAGTTGCACTGAATAGATTTCCTACAGTTCAGGAAAGTGTTGGAGTAATGGTTGAAACACATTGTTTTAAAGACCAGGGTGCAGCTGCAGTGGGACTGGGAAGGAGCTGCCAAAGAAGTTTGTTGGGATCCTTAGGCCCTTGCACTATTCATACGTCTTGAAAAACAGAAAAGGGTATATTTTTAAACCAGTTAATGAGAAATTCTATTGCCTATGACCACAAAGTAAGTGCCAAGTGTTTTGTGAGGTATTAGATATAAATACTATTTTTTTAATTGTTTGTTTACACGTAACAGAGGAAAGGCTAAGCAGAGCTGTACTTATTTTCCTCTACTTACAGGAAGGAATAAAACTGTTATCAGAAATATTATGTTGTGCTAGCTGCTGGAATTATTTTTTGTAATAACCTGTGATTAACATTACTACTAATATTGCAGAAAATTCCTCTTTCTCTTAATTGTATATGAATTCAAGACTAAACTTATGTTAGTGTGTTTCATCCTCTACAAAATATTGGCTTTCACAGAGCCTTAATTAAAAATTAGCAATAAATAATTTGTTTGAGTCTTTTTCCTTTTTCTTCTAAGCAAAAGCACATCTCCGAATGTGGTTTCTAAGGCATCACATGAATCATAGAATCATCGTATCACAGAATCATAGAATTGTCAAGGCTGGAAAGGACCTGAAGGATCATCTAGCTCCATCCCCCCTGCCATGGGCAGAAACACTTCACACTAGATCAAGTACTCCTGTTACAATCTTCATTCCATACACTCTGTGACCCTATGACACCGTTTCAATTCCCTGTAGCCCTTTGTCATCTTTTCAGTGCATCTAGACATAACATTATAAGAATCAGATAAAAGTTGATCTAGTGCATTTAAACCATATGGTTGATGGCAAGGGAAGTGAATTCAGTTACGGGAAACATTTGTTGTTGTTAGCCTTTGTTGGACTTAAGTAGAGGAAATGGTCCAGAGTTCCAGGACCCCCGAGTTCTAGGCTTTCCCTGAGAAGACACTCCACATTTTGGTTCCTATCCCTTTTTTCTACCTCCTATTGTATTTTCTTTCTTTCTATCTCTCTCTGGAATCACAAGTGGACCAGAAGGTAAGGACTAAAATACTCCTGTGGTCAAAATCTGCTGTGTTTGAAGACCAGGAGCTGTAATGACTCTCAGATGGCTCTACCCACCAGCTGCCTTGAGTCTGGCAGTACTGGGCTTCTACAATTGAAGACATCTTTGCAGTGTGAATGGAGCATATTGTGAGCATGAAGGAGAATTTCATTGGCTGTCACTGCAAATCTCCAAAGGAGCGCAGGAAGAATTTTGAATCAAGAGTTCTGTATTAATGTCCCTGTAGGAGCTTTGGAGAACTTTGAAATCAATTTCTAGATTGACACCTGTATTCAAGCAAAGCCTTAAACTAAACGACTTCAGAAAAAAAAAAAATGCTGAATGTAATGAATTTCACTGTCAAGTGAGCACAAAAATCGTAGAATAGCTTAGGTTGGAAGGGTCCTGAGAGATCATTTACTCTAACCTCCCTGCCACAGGCAGGGACACCTCTCAAATAGACTTGGAAAACCTTGTCACATCAAAGCAACCATTTGGTATTGCACACAATATTCTATAGAGGAAACTGAAGCTTTAACTTTGTTCTGTGTCACAAATTCCTCTACAGCAATCCTATTCCCTTCAAGCTCATTCTGTGCTCTATAATGAGTCACTTACCTTCATATAATTTAAATATTTAAGGCATCTTACTATGATTATTTTTAAAGCGATTGCTGAAATAGAAACAAATGTCTCCCAGCACTGTGTATTCCTATCAGGCTCTTATAATCAGGATGATCGCTTAATTAGCATGTTTGTTTCCACTAGGGTATACCAATTAAGAGATGTAACCACACTGCTGTACATTCCTATTAATGCTTTCCTACATTAAAAGTAAGATCACACATTTCAGCAGGTGTAGCTTTTAACACTAATGGAAAATTTTCAAAAGAATATTGAGCTATTTTGCCATCTGTTTCTTATGCTTCTGTTCTTAAATTATTAGAAACTACACATTAGGCAGGTTTGGGGTTTTTTTTAGACCTGCCAGAATGCTAACTTTATTTCATCCTTTTCACAAACATATCCAAGTTAATATTTCAGTACAAATACTTCCGACATGAGTAATGATTTCTCAGAAATGTTACTTCCACAGAAATGTCATCCTCACTTTTTTTTTGTACTTGGTAATTATAGCAGCAATATTTTCTTGATTTTTTTTTTTATGTTGGATCCCTTGTTTACCTTAGTTCTCAGCATAAACATCAGTGTTTCCTCTGCTATAATTTTGTGATGGTTCAGGAGTTACCTGTCCCCCCACACATTTGAATTCACCCAAACTAGACTCAGCCAGCTGGAATAAAGCTTTATATTCACAGCTTAGCACAATATACAAGCAGATATTTACAATATGTTACAAGTATTTACAGCTATATAGAGAAATATACAAGTTAAAAGTAATACAGAAACACAATACCCCTCCCAGAAATCAGAGTCCCCTAGAGGGGTTCCCAACCGCCTTCTCCCCATCTCCCAATCTTATCCCAGAATCTGCCTTACATGCAAGGTAAATCAGAGAGATCAGCGAGGGGGGTTAGAAGTAGAATTGATTAGTTGGGTTACACAGATCCAGCTAGAAACCAAGGCAAGAGAGCTCAGACTGCAGACAGAGAGCAACACTGTCTTATGTATGTTTGTGTCCTTGCTTTTGTACATCTCAGTAAACCTATGAGTGAAGTGGACAACACCATTGTTTTCTTTTCACAGTTTATATTTTTTCATCATTAAAAGTATTCCAACTAGCCTCAAACCAGCATTTTTTTTTGCTTCTGCTCTTTATGATCTTGCTTAAAAAAACAAACAAACCAACAAATCAGACCAAAAAAAGAAAAAAAGTAAAATTTAGGGTTATTTCTGATGAATTTTGAATCAGCCGCAGAGTCATCTAAAATTCTTATGCTGTCATCATTACTATTAAAAATTATTTTGTCAACTTCTTCTATGTCAATTTAAAATCTGTTTTGTGCTCAATCTTTTTCTTTTCTAGGAGGAAAAGTGTTTTAAAAATGAGGCTTTGCACACACTCACTAAAGTTTGCTGACACATAAAGTACTCACAGAAGTGTGAATTTAGTCTGAAATTTGTGGGCACAGAAGTAACTGGCTTCTGTTTGACAACTGTTTTTAAAGATGTATGCATATTTGCCTAGTGTAGTTCTATAAAGAATCTGCTTGATTTTCAACTAGACTTCTACTAACTGATCTGTGATACATCTAATTAATTCATTTAGAATCAGTAAGCCTACAGAAAACACTATTATAAACTCAATATTACAAGTCTCAATCACAATTTAGGCAATATATAAATGTCTCCTGTGTCTCCAAATTTAGGTCTCCGCCTTAAACAGTACAGTACGTTTTATAGTCTTATTTTTAGTAGTTGTAGCACTGCAATTGTTCAAAGGCATTTCAAACCATTCTTTTCAACAGTGACAGTTTAGTTGATGGATAGCTCTGTCAACTCTTCTGCTTTTATAAAGGATATATTGCTAATTCAAAGGTAGTTGCAGTTTTCACAAATTCATGACTCTGTTAAACATGAAATAGAGAATTCTGTAACAGAATTGAAATTTTCTATAGCTACAATGCTTAGAAAAGCATTATTATCTGTGTGAAATAGAAAATAATAAGTTTAAATTATATTTCTGCAAATGTGCTAACACCAGAACAGCAAACAAGAACTCATGCGAATTGGTTTCTCGTCTGCACAGCAACTATAGAATAAAAGAGAGTCACAAAAATGGGATTTTATCCCAACATTCTTTTTTCCCCAATACCTTTTAATGCATTTCACTCCTTTTATGAAGTGCATTTATGTACTGATGCCTTTGGAGATACATTTCTTTAAAGCCTATCACTGTAAAATTGTGTTTTCATTTATTGTTTTTGAACACTCTAAATATTCTTTTTCTCCAGGAGGAATTTTACATGAAAATTAGCTTACTTTGAGTTGGCAACAAAAAATACGGATAAGGCTGAGGTGCTCAATGACTTCTTTGCCTCAGACTTCAATAGCAAGAGCTCCAACCACAACGTCCAAATCCCAGAGGGCAAAACTAAGGACTGGGGGAACGAAGATCTGCCCACTATAACTGCAGGTGATGTCCTTGAGCACCTAAGGAATCTGAACATGCACAACTCCATGGGGCCTGACGAGATCCACCCACAGGTCCTGAGAGAACTGGCAGATGAAGTTGCTAAACCACTGTGCATTGTATTTGAAAGGTCATAGCAGACTGGTGAAGTTCCTGCTGACTGGGAAAGAGCAAATATAACACCCATCTTCAAGAAGATAAAAAAAGATGACCCCAGGAACTAGAGAGCAGTCAGTCTCACCTCTGTGCCTGGCAAGATCACAGAGCAGATCCTCCTGAAGGCTCTGCTAAGGCAAATGGAAAACAAAGTAAAGGTGACTGGTGGTAACAAGAATGGCTTCAACAAGGGCAAATCATACCTAACAAATTTGGTGGCTTTTTATGACTGTGTTGGTTTGAGCTAATTGGAGAATTTGAGTGAGAAATTAGACTATTGGCTGAGAGAGAGTTAAACACAGTGTCACT
>VWZI01002821.1:0-16190 GCA_013396835.1 Psilopogon haemacephalus
AAGGTGTTTTGCCACAGGACAAGATGTATTCCTACAAAAATTATCGTGTCATCTCCATATTTCCTGAGAAACATCTGTAACAGAACAATCTTCTGACATGCTGTGTTTTTCATCTGTCTTCTGAAAGACACAGGTGTGATTGGTAAAGAGCTTTTTACCTCTATCTCACAGCACAGCTCAGGAGTAACTAACATTTGGTGGTAATTTGACATTCTGTGTCAACCAAGTCAACAGCTTGCCTCAAGTTTCTGCATGGAAAACAGCCACTTTATGGATTGCTTTCAAGGGAAATAGATGTATGTTTGGGAAGCAGCATTGAGTGGATTGGGAAGAGCTATCTCCCAATGTCAAAATACACAAACACAAACATTTTAGGCAACACTTAGAAGCAGAGGAACCATTTTATAATAGAAACTGAGAGCTGAAGCCATTGTTTCAAGCAATTTTGTTTGAACCTTAGTAATGAACTCTCCACAATAAAGGCTCTACCAACAACAGTGAACAGGCACATAACAAACCTTATGCAGACCATTTCTTCAAAGCACCTCTTAGTAATTTACTAAGCCATCTTTCTCCACACCACCTTACAACCATTTTACAGCAACTCTTACTAATTAATCAAACCATTATTCTCCACCCCACCTTACAACAATTTTCACACAACTCTTACTAATTTACCAAGCCATCCTTCTCCGTGCCACCTTACAACCATTTCCTTGAAGCAACTCTTACTAATTTACCAAGCCATCCTTCTCCATGCCACCTTACAACCATTTCCTTGAAGCAACTCTTACTAATTTACCAAGCCATCCTTCTCCATGCCACCTTACAACCATTTCTTTGAGGCAACTCTTACTAATTTACCAAACCATCCTTCTCCATGCCACCTTACAACCATTTCTTTCAGGCAACTCTTATTAGTTTACCAAACCATCCTTCTCCATGCCACCTTACAACCATTTCTTTCAGGCAACTCTTACTAATTGTATCGGGTTTAAGCCAGCTACCCCTGAACCCAAAAGCCCAATAAAAACTCAATCGAATTTAGAACTTAAAAAAAAGGTATAAAACTTTAACAGTAAATAGGAGGGAAAAGGTCTTTTTACAGAAGGTGGGAGAAAATGGGAAACAAAATGCAGGGCAAGGGAAATGAGAAAAAAAATTACAGAAGCTGGGGAGAAGGGGAAAAAGAGAGAATAAAATACAAATACAACCTACCTGTGGGAAGCAACCGAGTCCAAAGGCTGAGGTCAATGGCTTTGGCACTAGATGAAGGCAGGATGTAGGAATTTTGATGGTGAAAAGCAGTCCAGCTTCCAGATAAAAATGGTGGTACTCTACAAAAGGTGGCAGGGAGCATGTGGTCTGGCAGCAGCAAGCAGCAGAGCAGTCACTCCAGGCAAAACAGGGCTAAAAAGATAGAAGACAACCTGGGTTCCCCTCTTTTATAGCCTGGTCTTAGCAAGAAGTGGGAGTGGTTAACCATGAACCCTGGGAAAAAGGTCAAACCACGCCTTAGGAGGAGTCAGGGGGTTCCCAGGTGCGTTTAATCCTTTATACTAATTTACCAAGCCATCCTTCTCCATGCCACCTTACAACCATTTCTTTGAGGCAACTCTTACTAATTTACCAAGCCATTCTTCTCCATACTACTTCATGACCCACCCTGGTCTAGAACCTAATATTGCTGACAGTTTGGAGCAGATGTGCTAAAGGCTTGTTTGTGTCGGATGCTTCCCAGCTTCCTGTGGCAATCTATTCCAGTGCTTTACCAGCCTTATCTTTTAAAAGGGTTTCCTAATTAATAATCCCTCTTGCCATAATTGAAGCACATTTCTTCTTGTCTTTGCTCCTTATCCTTCACTGAGTAAGCATGACCCTAGGGAAAGAAATCGGAAGACCTCAACTTCAGTCTAAGCTCAAAAGGAAATTCAGGTAGAGTGGGTACTACACCCTGAATGCATAAACTGTATTTTGACCCATAGAGATTCCTCTTCCCAGATGATAAAAAGTTTTCTGAATTTCTGGGCTTGGACTTCAGTAGAATGCAGAAACCCTCATTTCATTTCATTTCATATCCAGGTCTATGTGTTTTGTGGTATCAGGACTTAGATAGAAGACCTGAAAGGTCTAGACAGGCTTGGATTTTTTCTTTTAATTTGAATACACATTTACCTAAAATGGTAAATCTAAAATGTATAAACTATCCTACTTATCTTACTTTTTCCGTATTCTTCTTTATTTTAAGGAGAAAAACCTTAAAGATGACCACTTAAGTGCCAACTCAAGCTGACATTCTGATTTTTGGGTTTCTTTTTTCTATCTTCATCCTCAGATTTTCATTGACCTCTCTATTCAATCACACATCCCTGGTGAAAGCACACACCCATCCAGTACCCAGGAATGCAGCAGCAGCAGCAGGCAGGCTCCAGTCGCTGTGTAGTGCACAAATCTTAGCTGCATTTAATTATCTGGGAAATATCACATGATCATACAATTCCAAACTGCTATAGGTGTCAGATATATATATATATGACCACCTTTGGCAAAATGTAATTGCACTCCAGGTATTTATCTTTTACTGTGTTTTGATTGTTTAATGTTATTCTAAGCTAAAACTTTTTTCCCACTGCCCAAAACAATCCAGCTTTGCATTTTTATTGGGTGCTATCTGAATAAATGACCATGAAAAAAAATCTTTTGAATATATTATGTGGTTCTTTTTCAGAGCAATGTGGGCCAGGCTCTTTTATTTTTCATTTTTTGGAAGTACTCATTTAATTTATTACTTGTGAAGCTTTTAGGCAAGAGACAGAGAAAAATAAATCCTTCATTCTCTCCCTGGAACATGTGGAACGTGCCCTCTAGACCACCCTCAGCTATAGCTTTTCAGTAGCAAGCACGGAGCCTGAGCTTCCTCTGTCTCATGAAGATCATCTCAAAAAGGAGGGTGGCAGCTGAAGAGATTTTCTGCTGCTGGTTGTGCTGGGGAGAGCCAAGAAGCCTACTGGGTACTGTCTCACCTCACTGCTATCTGTCTCAGCAGTGCTGGTGGCAGAGTACCAGTATAGGGCAGGAGAGCCTCTTAATGTTCTCTCCAAGCAAGCTCTCTTTGCAAATCTTTTCTCCTTGTACAAGGCCGTGTATTGCTTCAGAAAAGCAGAAGCTCCATTTCCTCATGTCAGCTGTAAGGAAAGAGACTTCTCACTGTGACCCAGCCTGAACACCTGAGACTAGGACCAGGACCAGCTTGGGACCCCTAAGTGCTCCTGGACAGGCAGAAATGCCAGCTTGCAGTGATGTCCTCAGCATCCCTAGACTTCACTGGAGTCAGTTTCTCCTGTGCAAAGGACTAAAGCTTTGCTTAAAGTTCAAGAGATTCTTCCTTTAAAATTCCATCTCTGCCTGATATAATTATCCTCCAGAACTCTTCCATATCATCCTACTTTGCACCAGGTCACCTTTCTCTGAGCAAAAGGAAGGCAGAAAGATGGGACGAGTGGCAGCAGCTAGCTTTTGATAGGCTTCCAGCCCGCTCTGTTTGGTGTGTGAAGTTACCCTCCTCTGCTCTGCTGTGAGTTGCTAATATTCTCAACTCTGTGTAAAAGGGATCCCTGTGGAAGCAGATAACATCTACACGTGTCGTGGGGCTCCACACAGCCCTGGGAGTTTGAGGGTGAAGCAAAATGGACTAAATATTTGAGCACATCTAAGGAAGAGTAGCTCTTCCCCTTGAGTCGCACATCAGTACAGATTCTTTTCCCCGGGGAAGGAAATGTTGACTGAGAAAGGAATGAGTTATAATTTAAATCAGCTATTTCATGCCAACAGTACCTAACATGAGATGAACATTAAGGGTTTGGCACCTTTTGCAGGCATCTGAAGCACCAAGGCTAAGCAACGTGCCCAAACCATCTAACAACAGCCTACTGCCATCCTCTTCTTTATTATTCCCTAATGAGATAATCCCAGAGAGAAGGAAGGGAGAGCTTCTTGGCCATACCAGACAGAGGATTCCTTACAGAACCACCCCAGATGAGTCTTCTTGAGTGTAAAAGAAGAAGCAGAGTCTGGCTGTGCAGGCTTCTCTGGCACACTGGTTTTTGGAGGGGACCTGTGGGCACAGGACATGCTGTTTGCAGCGTGTGGGTAGGGGCTCCCCAGCAACATGCTCAGTGCTCTTCTCTGGCATGCACACAGACTTTCCCAGCAGTTGTTACTGGGCTTCCTAAGAAAAACAGATGCCATAAAGAGCTCCAGGGTGCTCTAGAAATATGTGAGCCAAGCTTCCCTGACAGCCTTTAAATGAGGTTGAACATCTAAAGGTGGCCCTCCAATTTGTTTAAAATAATTAAACTGAGCAATACTTTAAATAGTCCTCCTGCAAGCAGAAATGCTTCTAGACAGAACCCCTCAAAGCATCAGTACTGCCACATCTGAGCTCAAGATCAGGGCAAGGGAAAAGTGTGATGTGAGAGGAGTTGACTCGCAGCCAGAGGTACCAGTCTGCACAGGATCAGCTCTGTGAAATTGCTTCAAGCTGCTTCCCCCAACTATTTTTTTCAGTAGCTGCTGTGAGTGGGTTAAGGAAACAGCCATGGCACTCAGGGAAAGCATGGACTGGGACTGGACTCAGCCAGCAGTGTGCACTTGCAGCCCAGAAAGCCAAGCAGAGCCTGGGCTGCAGCAGGAGCAGTGTGGCCAGCAGGG
Source organism: Psilopogon haemacephalus (assembly GCA_013396835.1). Taxonomy (NCBI): domain Eukaryota; kingdom Metazoa; phylum Chordata; class Aves; order Piciformes; family Megalaimidae; genus Psilopogon; species Psilopogon haemacephalus. The sequence goes on from VWZI01002821.1 coordinate 4,711, forward strand.
TGAGGGAGGTGATTCTCCCCCTCCACTCTGCCCTGGTGAGACCCCACCTGGAGTACTGCATCCAGTTCTGGAGCCCCTGGGACAAGAGGGATGTGGACATGCTGGAGTGTGTCCAGAAAAGGGCCACAAAAATGCTCAGAGGGCTGCAGCACCTCTGCTATGAGGACAGACTGAAAGAGTTGAGGCTGTGCAGCTTGGAGAAGAGGAGGCTCCCAGGTGACCTTCTTGTGGCCTTCCAGTATCTGAAGGGGTCTTACAGAATCACTAGGGAGGGACTTTTTAGGCTATCAGGTAGTGACAGGACTAGGGGGAATGGAGTGAAGCTTGAGGTGGAGAGATTCAGACTGGAGGTGAGGAGGAAGTTGTTGAGAGTGATGAGAGCCTGGAATGGGTTGCCCAGGGAGGTGGTTGGGGCCACTTCCCTGAAGGTGTTTGTAGCCAGGCTGGCAGAGGCTGTGGGCAGCCTGATGTAGAGTAGGCTGTCCCTGGGCATGGCAGGGGGGTTGGAACTAGGTGATCCTTGTAGTCCCTTTCAGCCCTCACTGACTCTATGATTCTGTGAAATCTTTTTTGCCACGAGGAACAGTATTGAGAAAAAACAACCTGGATGTGATGAAATATCCTACCTAAGCTAACTCTAACTGGAAATACAAAGTCAGAAGCTGTTGTTTCAAAGACCTTTGCAAAGGATTAATGGGCCAAACACAGGAGAAGATCTGGGTGATATATTTGTGCTAGTGGTTATAACAGCAGTTGTAGTTTTCTATCCGAAGATTTAGTCTGCTATAAAAAAACTCCCATGAAAGTATTATACCTCCACACGTCTAGTGAATAGGACAAGAAGAAAGGATAAATATGTCTCAAAAGGTACAAAAGCAGGGAATGGAGGGAAAAGGAGTTGCTGTCGGAGGCACAGCTTCTAAATATAGAGCAGTGAGCAGAGGAGAACTTTCAAGGCTGCCAAACTCTAAATTTAGGAGAGTCCCAGAGCATGTCCATGCCTGTACATCTTGCATATATGCACCACGATGGGATAAGAAATGCACACCCAAACAGCATGCTCACAATCAGCTCTGCAAAGCTGACTTGCAGCATTATCCAGAGGCAGAGGCATGTTCTGTTTCTCTGCACTAGCAGTTCCTCACCCAGATATATATATTTATATTGCTTCAGTCTAAAACCTCTCCTGGAGGGTCTCCAAGGTATAACTGAATGTAATGTACCAGTGCCCTACTGACCTGTCTGGGTATTAATGGCTTTTACATTGCATGTAAGCACATTCATCTCACTAGACTGAATTTAATGTAGTGGTGAAAAGCTGCTCACTGGGTGTGAGTAAATGATTATGGAGTAATCAGAGGCAAGGTTAGCAAAAAAAAATTACTGCTCTTAACTTATATATGTAGGAGAAGAAGAAGCCTCTGGCTGGAGTGGTCTATATCAAACAAACCTTTAAATTTTGTCCAGCTTTAAAAAAAAAAATATATTTTGGATGAACTTTGAGTAAGAGGAGGAAAGATCTCACAATTATAGAGTCATAGAATGGTTTGAGTTGGAAGGGATCTTAAAGATCACCTATTTCAAGTGCCCTTGCCATGGGCAGGGGCACCTTCTACTAGACCAGGTTGCTCAAGCTCTCATCCAACCCAGCCTTAGTTAAATTGTTTCAGAGTATGGTGGATGCTACACATAGCACTGTAGATTAAACAGCAAGTTGGTTTAACAAGAACTCTTCCATTTTTCTCAGTCAGTGCTACTAACAGACTCATAGAGTGGTTCAAATTGGAAGGGACCTTAAATGCAATCTAGACCAACACCCTGCAGTGAGTAGAGACATCTTCAACCAGATGAGGTTGATATCAGAGCCCTGTCCAACCTGACTTTGAACAGTTCTAGGGATGGGGGCATCTACTACCTTCCTGGACAAGCTGGGCTCCAGAGCTGGACACAGCACTGCAGATAACATTTCAGCAAAGCAGAGCAGAGCAGAGTGATTGACTCACTTCCCATGAAGACCTGGCCACACTTCTTGTGATCTAGCCCAGGACATGTTTGGTCTCAACGTGTTAAAACAGTTTTCCTGTAGTACATTGCCAGTGCTGTATTAGCCTCTCCCAGTCCTGCCCACAGCAGCAGAGTCATAGCACCCAACACTGTGTCTGGGCTGTGCAGATGAATCACACAAGCAGTGGCCCTCTTCCAAAATAAGCAAGAGTCAATAAAGTGCTGGGATCTCTAAAGGTTTCCTGGTCTTCTGCAGGTTTAAATACAGAATAACCCCCTCCCAGAGCCTACCAAATTAGGTGCAAAGATCAATCAATACCCCCTTGGCTTCACCAAAGGCAGATCCTGCCTGACAAAACTGGTGGCCTTCTATGAACAGGTCACAACATTAATAGATGAGGGGCGAGCAACAGATGGCATTTATCTGGAGCAAAGCCTTTGACACTCTTCTGTACCACATCCCGGTTTCCAGGCTGGTGAAACATGGGCTTGATGGCTAGACCACCAGATGGATAAAGAATTGGCTTGATGGCCGCACCCAAAGAGTGGCTGTCAATGGCTCCATGTCCAAGTGGAGGCCAATGACAAGCAGAGTCCCTCAGGCATCAGTCCTGGGACCAATCTTGTTCAACATCTTTGTGAGTGACATGGACAGAAGCATTGAGTGCACCCTTAGCAAGTTTGCTGATGACACCAAGCAGCCAGGCTGGAGGGCAGGCATGGCATCCAGAAGGACCTGGACAGGTTGCAGAGGTGGGAACAAGCCAACCTCAGGAGGTTCAACAACACCACGTGCAAGGTCCTGCAGCTGGCTTGAGGCAACATCAAGCACAAATCCAGGCTGGGCAGTGACTGGCTGGAGAGCAGCCCTGAGGAGAGGGGCTTGGGGGTGCTTCTGGATGAGAAGCTCAACATGAGCCATCAGTGTGCACTCGCAGCCCAGAAAGCCAACCAGAGCCTGGGTGCATCAGAAGAAGTGTGGCCAGCAGGGCGAAGGAGGTGATTCTTCCCCTCAGCTCTGCTCTCCTGAGACCCCACCTGGGCTACTGCATCCAGTTCTGGACACCCTGGGACAAGAGGGATGTGGACATACTGGAGGGGTGCAGAGAAGGGCCACGAGGATGCTCAGAGGGCTGCAGCACCTCTGCTATGAGGACAGACTGAAAGAGTTGGGGCTGTGCAATTTGGAGAAGAGGAGGCTTCCAGGTGACCTTCTTGTGGCCTTCCAGGATCTGAAGGGGCCTACAGAAAAGCTGGGGAGGGAATTTTTAGGCTCTCAGGTAGTGACAGGACTAGGGGGAATGGGAGGAAAGCTGGAGGTGGGGAGATTCAGATTGGAGGTGAGGAGGCAGTTGTTGAGCATGAGAGTGGTGAGAACCTGCAAGGGTTTGCCCAGGGAGGTGTTTGTGGCCACATCCCTGGAGGTGTTTGCAGCCAGGCTAGATGAGGCTGTGGACAGCCTGATCTAGGGATGATCATTGTGGTCCCTTGCAACCCTGACTGTTTCTATGACTGTTTTCAGAAGGATGTCCCTGCTCATGGCAGGGAGGTTTGACTGGATGATGCTTGTGGTTCCTTCCAACCCTGACTGATTCTGTGATTCCATGATTCTATATGGGCAGGCAGTTTATAAGGTGACAGCCTGTGTGCTTCAATAGGTGTGCAGCAGCCTGGTCGGCAGCATATTTAAACTCCCTCTCCTCTGTCAGCAGAGGAAAAGGAGGAGACCTAAGCATGGTCACGGTCAGTGGCTTCACAAAACACAGGGTTTTTAAACTTGGTTTCTTCTTGTTACGCTGCTCTGAATCCTCTAAATGACTTTGAGGCTGTAGTGTCTCCATGACAGCCGTGGATTGAAATCCACCTTGTCCCACACCATTTAAGCTCCAACAGACACTGACAGCCAGCGGTCGCAGAGAGAAAATAGCAACGGTTCAAAACAATTTCTCCCCTAAAGTATCTGAGGGAGCAGAACTCATTAAGCTGTAATGCTACATTCAGAGCAACGCAAATTAAACATGGTGTTGACATGTTGGCTGTGGATAAGCAAAAAAAAATAAAATAAATCAAAGACAGATCACTTTTGTAATGACATTTATTGCTCCTGAAATGAGGCGGAAAGGTGCTACAGCATGCAAGTGTGACAGCTGCACCAAAGATATTGTCTTTTTGGTACCCTCTCCCCCACCATCTGCTAGATGTGGATGTGCAGCGATGTTATCCTCTCTGATACAGACAACTGGGCGTGACCTTAGCAGATGTGGCCTCCCAGTGGTTAAAATACCAATGTTATTGAATAATGCAGGTTGCCAGGGACTTCCTGCAGCTTCACTGGCTCCACTTCCCGCTCAAAGCAGGGCCAGCTCTCAAGTTAGGTCAGATCCCTCAGGACCTGTCTGGAGGAGTTTTGAAAGTCTCCAAGGATGGAGATTCCACATCCTCTCTGTGTAGAATCATAGAATCACAGAATGGTTTAGGTTGGAAGAGACCTTAAAGATCATCCAGTTCCAACCCCCCTGTGCCATAGGCAGGGACACCTCCCACTAGAACAGGTCGCTCAAGGCCTCATCCAGCCTGGCCTTGAACACCTCCAGGGAGGGAGCAGCCACAACCTCCCTGGGCAACCTGTGCCAGTGTTTCACCACCCTCACTGTGAAGAACTTCCTCCTAACACCCAGTTCCAGTTTCACCTCTGCTAGTTTAAACCCATTCCCCCTCGTCCTGTCACAAGACCTTGTGAACAGTCCCTCCCCAGCCTTCCTGTAGGCCCCTTCAGATACTGGAAGGCTACTACAAGGTCTCCTGGCAGCCTTCTCTTCTCCAGGCTGCAGAGCCCCAACTTTCTCACCCTGTCCTCAGAGCAAAGCTGCTGCAGCCCTCTGAGCATCTTCATGACCTCCTCTGGACTCTCTCCAACAGTTCCATGTCCTTCCTGTGCTGGGGGCTCCAGAACTGCACACAGTACTCCAGGTGGGGTCTGAGGAGAGCAAAGAGGCAGAATCTCCTCCTGCCCTCATAGGAGTTAAGCCTATGAGTTCCCATTCACAGGACACTCAGACTGAAGGAATAATGTTTGCTAGGACCAAAAAAAAAAAATCATTTAAACATAAGCTTTGCTTCAAAATCAAGTTCTCACTTACCACTTGGGCAGGGAGTTCATCAGATACAGGAGTGTTTTTTTGGGCATGGCACAGAAGTGATATCTTCAAGCGTTCTGAAACAAAGTCATCTCTTTGCTGCAAATTGCCTCTTATGACAATGAGCCATTAATTACATTTGCTTTCCTAACAGCAACTTGACAGTGCACCATGGCAAACATTTTGCATAAACCATCTGATGGCAAGTATGCAGCTCTTTTTCTTTCTTTTCTTTTTTCTCTTCTCTTCTCTTCTCTTCTCTTCTCTTCTCTTCTCTTCTCTTCTCTTCTCTTCTCTTCTCTTTTCTTTTCTTTTCTTTTCTTTTCTTTTCTTTGCCTCGCCTCGCCTCGCCTCCCCTTCCCTTCCCTTCCCTTCCCTTCCCTTTCCTTTAACATAATGAAATGCTTTCTCTTTTACTTCTTTCCTGGGCTGCAGCAAGAGCAGCTTGGCCAGCAGGGCAAGGGAGAGGATTGTCCACCTTTACTCNTTTTTTAACAGACCTTTTGGGAAAACTGGGTGTGAGAACATTTCCCCCTGCCCCACCAGCTGGCCCCCTCAGCACCAATATCTCAGTGCCCACGCAGGATGTTGAGACTGGAACCTGCTGCAGGCTGGCTTTGCACTTTGTTGCCCTTCAGACTATAGCTGCTTTGCCTTAAATTACATCAAAACCACCAGTCCCCAGAGACAAAATATATGACTGAGGCTTGCATGGCTGCACAGAATCATCTCAATATCTTTTGCTGTCTGCACCTCATCCCTGCAGAAGGGAGGGCTGAAATGGAGGCTCAAAGCCTCCTGTGGATTCATGGCCTTGTCACAGGGACAGCCTCAGCTGGCTGTGGCCGTGGGGCTTGGTGCTGCTGAAGTGTGCAGGGCAGGCTTCATGGAGCTTATGGATAAGGCTGGATACGAGTTCACACAGACCTGAACGTTTGCTTTTAATAGAATAATCATTCTGACTGTGTGAATGCCTGGGGTTTATTTTAAGTGCATGGTAAGAGGGACTCTTCTGAAACTCTAGGCATGTAGCAGTTTATAACTGCCAAGGGTTAGGGCAGGGCTGGCCACTAGATGAGTGACAGAGGCTCTCTGTGAACCCCTCTCCCTTCCCAAAGGAGAAGAGAATAAGAGAGAGAGATTTATGAGTTGGACAAGAAAAGTTTAATGAAAATAGTAACCATGAAATGAAAGAGATACAAATATACACAAAGCCAACCCCTCTGATGGTAATTACAACACTGTCACCACTGATGCTGTGGCAGGCACTGGGGCAGTCCCAGACTCTGCTCAGCAGCAGATGGGAACCAGATTCAGGAGCTGGATCTGGAACTGGATTTATGAACACATTGATTAGGATCAAAGGCAGAATGGACACATCAGTCACTGAGGACAAGGTTTGACCCTCACCATTCCTCACTGTTATACTGAATGTCACCAGTGTAGGCTAACTCTGGTTCAGTTTAGGGTCACCTGGCCTCTTCTCTCCTCCCCTCAGTGCAGCCTCTTTCTGCACCCAAGTATGATGCACAAGATTTAGCAATGACCTTGGGAGCAAGCCTAAGCAAGAGCCTTTCTGCACACCAGTCCTTGGCAGTAACCCTGAACATCAGCATTATGACTTCCAGAGGCAGACACTCTCTGCAAAAATATGCCCTTAACCGCAGAAAGTGCCATCAGTGGCACAGGCTGAGCTGAAAAAGTCAAAACACTGAACAGATTTAGCTCTCGTCTAGCTCAAACCAGGACAAGAGCACAGTGCATTAAAACATATATACTAAAACACTCAGAACTTCCCTCAGTAAAGGACTCCCAGCTCTGTAATACACCACCCAAAGGAAGCTTTCAGCAGCTCAGTAACATCACCAGCAACGTAACCACCTGCCCACACCCTCGTTAGAGCAAAACCACTTACAGGCACTCCCTTACCTTGCCTTGCTCTGCCTTGTTCAGCCACTTCCTCAAATAACCCTCATCCTCCCCCACCAGACCATCTTTCCCTTTAGACCTCATCATTTATTTGGGAATTGCCCAAATGGTGGTTTCAAGCATCCGTTCCCTGGTCCAACCCTCCCAGCTACTCCATGGAGTGAAGGGAATTAGAGAGGGGTCTGAAGTGAGGTGGTGAGATGGTGACTATCAGGCTCTATTCCCAGATGCTCTGTGGCTTTGCTATAGGTATTTGTTGTTAACTATCTACAAAGGCTTATTTCAGAGACACTGCCTGTCTTGAGGGCTATATTTAGAATTGCTGAAGCAAGAAAATTCCAAAATTGCAATTGCAGCCTACTGAAATGTTGAATTTGCTCCCCAATTAAAATCTCTGATACAAATCTCTCATATTTCAGCATGCAGATCAGTTTTGCCTGTCCCTGCCTGATGTTTATGCATCCAATAACCTCAGAGGGTGAACACATCTTCCTTTTCCAAGACCACCCTCATTTTTATTGCAGTATGTTCTTTTCCAGCTTGACTCTGTCACCAGAATGGGGTTGGTGTTTCCATCTCCACCCAATATACATATCCTGTCATGCATGGGATTAAGGAGTTTATCTATATAAGGAGTTTATATATATATATGTGTGTGTGTGTATGAAATGAGTTGATATATATTTAGAATAGAATGGAATGGAATGGAATAGACTAGACTAGACTAGACTACAATAGAATAGAATAGAATAGAATAGAATAGAATAGAATAGAATAGAATAGAATAGAATAGAATAGAATAGAATAGAATAAGCCAGTTTAGAAGGGACCTCCAAGATCATCCAGCCCTATCCAATGGCACTAAGTGCTCCATCCAGGCTTTTCTTGAACACCTCCAGGGATGGTGACTCCACCACCTCCCTGGGCAGCTCATTCCCATGCCAATCACTCTCTCTGTGAAGAGCTTCCTCATAACATCCAGCCTGCACCTTCCCCAGCACAACTTGAGACTGTCTCCCCTTGTTCTGTTGCTGGTTGCCTGGGAGAAGAGCCCAACCCCACCTGGCTACAACCTCCCTTCAGGTAGTTGCAGACAGCAATGAGGTCTGCCCTGAGCCTCCTCTTCTCCAGGCTGCACACCCCCAGCTCCCTCAATCTCTCCTCACAGGGCTGTGCTTCAGGCCCCTCAGCAGCTTCTTTGCCCTTCTCTGGACATATTCCAGTAGCTCAATATCTGTCTGGAATTGCTGTACACATGAATATAGATATATATGTATGCATGTATAAAATGTTCATAGTATTTATAAATAATGGGAAGACCACACTTGGACAATGGAGAAATAATCTCTTTCCCCATCTCTTCTTTCTGTCCAAGAAGGATTTTGTGTTTGCTCTGAATTCCCTCCACCCTGCATGCAGCTGCCACACCAAAACACCACAGTGGCGATTCACATCTATTTATATTTGATCTTGTCTTCTGTCACCAGTGTCAGACTCCAGCTCACCCTTCCCCCTTCCCTTTGAGTTTGCTTCAGTGCTGATTATTCCACAACTGGCAACGTGAAGCAGCATGAGAGCAGAGCAGAATTAAAGGGCTTAATGAACTGCGGATGCTGCTAAGGGCTGCCTTAGCTGCAGCAGAGAGCAAAAAAATACCCCCAAACCTCTAGATGATCAATTAAACAATCCCTGATCTAGAAAGAATGCAGGAAAGGCATTTGGAAGGAGGAAAAGGAAGATTGAAGAGGTGAACACGTGATTTCAGGCTGTAGTGTGAAGAAGCAAACTGAAATTTTCAAGGCATTTTGCTGCAGATCTGCAGATCAGGGACGCACATTGAGGCCATCCGGCGTGCTTCTGGCTACAGCAGTGCAATAAAGCAGACATTGTTTCTAAATTTATGTCTTTCAGCAGTCACACATCCTCACAACACAGTCAGGAGGGTTTTGAAACGAGAAAGACTTGGAGGATATTGTGCAATTCAAAGGAGCACATCCTCTGGCTGCCATTAAAGCAGCCCTACCATGAACTAAAGCTGATGGACTGCACCGGTCCTGCCACCACACACCTCTGGCCACAGCTGCTCCCTCTCCTCTCTCTCAAACGTGATTGCAGAGAGTCAAATTATACAGCCAGGCTTGCAACATCTATTTCAGCATTCCAGTTCTGCCTGCAGATGCACATGATCACAGGGACCTTTTCAGAACCACTCCTTTACATGGATTTCCTGCATCCTTTCTAGTGGCCGCTGGGTTTTCTGCCAACTCTTGAGAGCCGAGATGCAAAGGGAGCCTTGCTGTCAGTTTGTTTATCTGTCACTCACTGGCACCCTGACACTCAGGGAAGTGTTTCTGGAGGTAATGGTGAGAAATGCTTGTCTCTAGCAACCTCGGCTGAACTCTGACTGCTCAAGAGGTGCCCCCGGCTGTGAAATTTCATGTGGTTCCCGACCCGTGACAGGAGATGACAGCTGAGCCTGATGCCATGCTAGACAGTAGCACGAGCACTCCTGACACATCCCATCTCCAGTCTGAGGTCTTGAAACATTTGTGTAGATAGCCTGGAAAGCCATGGGGCTTTTTAGTATGGAGAGGAGAAGAGTGAGAGGAGATTTAATCAATGTTTATAAATATCTGAGGGCTGGGGGTCAGGATGGGTACAGGCTCTGCTCACTTGCTCCCTGGGATAGGACAAGGAGCAATGGATGGAAGCTGCAGCACAGGAGGTTCCACCTCAACACAAGGGGCAACTTCTTTACCATAAGGGTTACAGAATACTGGAACAGGCTCCACAGAGAGGTTGTGGAGTGTCCTTCTCTGGTGATTTTCAAGGCCTGTCTGGATGTGTCCCTGTGTGCCCTGAGCTAGATTGTCTGGTCCTGCTCTGGCAGGGGGGTTGGACTCGATGATCTCTTTGGGTCCCTTCCAACCCCTCACATCCTGTGAACCTGTGATTCTCTGGCAACCTTGGCCCAGATTTCCCAACAAAACAGATGAGATTTGTCTCTGTTTTAAATCTCAATTTACTAAAGCTTATTCTGCACTTGTTCTGAGAGCAAAATTACTCTTTTAGAAGAGTGAAGGGAATGGAAAACACCAGCATGATTGTTTTCATAAATAATGAAAGGAAAATCTCCACCAGGCACTCAGCAGCTGAAGTTTTGATTTGGAAGAGCAGAATATTCAGTGGGTGAATTCATCCCTATAGGAGACCTATACAGCCTGCCACAGACACAAATAAAAATGCAGCCAGCATACACAGGAGGCAATGCAGAGGAAACAGATAAAACACAACTTGTTGTTTTTATCTGCCATTAGTAGTTTAGAAGAGAAGCTGTGACAAAGGGAGCAGCTTCAGAATTCAGTGTAGGGCTCTCATTAACGCCAGCAAAACAGTACCTAATGAGCTCTGTCATATCAAGAGCAATGCCAAAGGGAGGGCAGAACAGACATCTTAATAAGACAATCACAGCATCAATTACCCCTTCCCCCCCAAAAAAGCCCATGTTATTCTGGTGAGATTCTGAACAGAACCTTGACAAAACTGTGTGCTGGGCTGCAGCAAGAGCAGTGTGGGCAGCAGGGCAAGAGTGGGGATTCTGCCCCTTTACTCTGCTCTTCTCAGAACTCACCTGGAGCACTGTGTGCAGTTCTGGAGTCCCCAACACAAGAAGGACATGGAAGTGTTGGAGCCAGTCCAGAGGAGGCCACCAAGATGCTCAGAGGGCTGCAGCAGCTCTGCTAGGAGGACAGGGTGAGAGAGTTGGAGCTCTGTAGGCTGGAGAAGAGAACGCATCCAAGGGACCTTGGAATAGCCTTCCAGTATGTGAAGAAGACCTACAGGAGGGCTGGGGAGGAACTATTGACATGGTCTTGCAATGACAGGATGAGGGGGAATGGGTTTAAACTGGCAGAGGGGAGATTCAGACTAGATGTTAGGAAGATGTTCTTTGGCACAGGTTGCCCAGGGAGGTTGTGGCTACTCCCTCCCTGGAGGTGTCCAAGGCCAGGTTGGATGAGGCCTTGAGTGATCTTTTCTAGTGGGAGGTGTCCCTGTCTATGGTGTGGGGTTGGAACTGGATGAGCTTTAAGGTCCCTTCCAACCTAAATCATTTTATGTTTTACGACTTAATGCATATATGAGATACTCCCTTCACTGCATGTTTCAGACTTTGAGTTGTAGAAGAGCACTCATATTTCCAGAAAGGTGCTGAGCATAAATATCTCAGTTTGGATCACAAACACTCATTTACTTCTTGCCAATGACCGGAATGATCACTTGCAATGTCAAAAGATGCTTTCTGAAACACTTGACTGCCAAGAACTAAAAGAGAACATGATTCCCAGAATCTCTGATAAAAAGGCTGCTCAAAAAAAAAAAAATCAAATCCAACTTTGAAAAAATGGCATT
>VWZI01002821.1:16224-33599 GCA_013396835.1 Psilopogon haemacephalus
AAAAAAAAAAAAAAAAAAAAGGTTTATTTGCTGCAAAAAGTGGAGAGAGGCAAAGCATAACAAGAATCAGGTAATTTGATGATACTTTCAAAGCCCAAGATTTCCCTGGGAATTCTACCAAGCCAAGTCTTGTAGATATTTTAACCAGGAAAGTTAAGAGGTAAATGGTGTCCCCTTCTCTGCTTTGTGTGCTTATTGTCATGTCACTTAAGTTTCTGCTGCAGTGACTGAAATAAAGCAGGCATCACAAAGTAACAGGCTTTACACAATCACAGAATTAACCAAGTTGGAAAGGACCTTTGAGATCATTGAGTCCAATCTATTATCTAACCCTTCTAATTAACTAAACCATGGCACTAAGTGCCTCATTCAGCCTCTTTTTAAACACCTATAGATGACTCCACCACCTCCCAGGGCAGCCCATTCCAATGCCAATCACTCTTGCTGGGAAGAACTTCTTCCTAACGTCCAGTCTAAACTTGCCCTGGCACAGCTTGAGGCTGTGTCCTCTTGTTCTGTCACTGGGTGCCTGGGGGAAGAGCCAAACTCCACCTGGCTATGACCTCCCTTCAGGCAGTTGTAGAGAGCAATGAGGTCTACCTTGAGCCTCCTCTTCTCCAGGCTGAACAACCCCAGCTCTCTTTACTGGTGGTGTGAGCATTTTCTAAAGAGCTGGACCTCCACTAGAGACTGTAGGCTTCCCTGAAATCAATAGACCTACCTTTCCATCTATCATAAAACAACTTTTGATCACAAAAGCATCTGGCAATCCTCTTTCCTGCTACCTTTCTTGAGGGACTCTACTCCCGAGGAATATTTTTTTTCTTTGCACTCACTTGTGATAATAAATTTAATTCCTATCACAAGAGCACAGGAGAAACACTGTATCCTATCTAATAATCTTAATTACACTGGAACATGCTGCCCAGGAGGGTTGTGTAGTCTCCTTCTCTGCAGATATTCAAGACCAGCCTGGATGCATTCCTGCGTGATCTGGGCTAGGTGATCCTGCTCTAGCAGGGGGGTTGCATTAGATGAGATCTCGAGGTCCCTTCCAGCCCCTGGCACTCTGTGATTGTGTAATAATTCAAGTATTAATTCAGCTGTACAGAACCAAATAACCCCAGTATATTTGTTCTCCAACTATCTATTGATTAACAGATCATTACAGTCAGCCGGGAACATTAAATTTTCAGGCTATCAGCGAACAAACAGATCAGCCTAATTAGAGATGTTTATCCCTTGGATGGTTTGTTCATCTCTAGTAAGCTGTATTCTTACTAACAAAACATTCATGCAGGCAATTTGGCAATTTTCAGGCAACTCTGTTGTGAGAGTGCCAACTGATTGATTCTGTGATGATTTACTCTGCACAGCGTGGAAATCATAATACCTAATAAAAACATCACTGCTAAAACATCAGGAAAACACCTGCTTCTGAATGAAGCAGCCTCTCACTTCTGAGGTGAATTAACATTTATTAGCATAAACTTTTCTGGTGGCCACTCAATTGGATCAGGAGAGTGATCGGGATTAAAATTAACTCGACAAGACAAAGAAAAAGCATTTGCTTTCAGCACAGATTTTAGGGATTATCCTCATTTCTCCAGGGTAATGGCATTCCACTGTGGTCTCCTGCAAAGCACCACCCTCCCTACTTGGAGGAAACTTCCTAATTTTCCTTCTGGAATAAACCCCAAGCTTCCAAAATCTATTCTATTATATTTCAATCTGTTCTTTTTCAGCCCAAATTAAGTTCAGATTTCAAAAGCTGATCTTTTGTTTTGTTTTGGTTTTTGGGTTTTTTTTCCCTTCACAAGGAAAATTAATGAGGGAAAAGCAGGCTTTTTGAAAACAACAGCAGCACCAAATCTTGCTTTCCATTCCCAAAACTCCTGGATGGATTTTTTTTTTTTTTTCCCCATCAGTTTTAGCTTAAACCTAATCAGAGTCTCCCCATGTGTAGTTTGTACCCATTACCCTTCCTCTTTTCACATGAGTCCTTGTGAAAAGGAAGTCTCCATCTTCCTTGCAGCCACCTTTTAAACATTGAGGCATTGTGACAAAGCGTCCCCCTAATCCTTCTTTTCCTGAGTTTCTAAGGATGTGCCCAACGTGGGGGAATACCTTGGGCAGAGAAGATCTATCTATATCACCTCAGCTTGGCTCTAGCAAAGAGTAGCAGTCAGACAAAAAGGTTTACAGCTTAAACTCTTTCTCTCCTTCATGGCTTCTCACTGTGTGAAGGTGCTGTAGGTAAACCCAATTTATGACAGCCCAAAGGCAGTGCATCAGTGCTCAGTGTTCAAGGCCAGGTTGGATGGGGCTTTGGGTGAGCTGAAGGGGGCCTACAGAAAAGCTGGGGAGGGACTTCTTAAGCCATCAGGCAGTGACAGGACATGGAGGAATGGAGCAAAGCTGGAGGTGGGGAGATTCAGACAGGATGTGAGGAGAAAGTTGTTCAGCATGAGAGTGGTGAGAGCCTGGACTGGGTTGCACAGGGAGGTGGTTGGGGCCACATCCCTGGAGGTGTTTGCAGCCAGGCTGGATGAGGCTCTTTCCAGCCTAATCTAGGGTAGGGTGTCCCTGGGCATGGCAGGGGGGTTGGAACTAGATGATCCTTGTGGACCCTTCCAACCCTAACTGATTCTATGATCTAGTAAAAGGTTTCCCATGGCAGAGGAGTTGGAACAAGGTGATTAAGGTCCCTTCCATCTCAAACCATTCTATGCTTCCAGAAGCACCAGAAATTCCTAAGATGAGAAAGGCAAAAAGAGGCAGCAATCAAGCACTTTTTGCTTTTCACTTGTGCTTAACAGAACTCAGCTGGAGGTTAATTATTCCTATGTAATTATGCTAACTTCTGAAGTAACGATCCTGCAGACAGGAGCCACTGAAGTGAAAATAAACCACAGCCATATTTTTATTTAAAACCCTGATTCATAGCAAGGCTATAAATAACATCAAAGAAATCAATGAGGATAGAGCACTAACGTCTAAGTATCTGTCTCTGTGTAGTATTAGTTTCTGTGAATTTCTTCATATAGATAAAGTTGGGAGGTCATTTGTCTTGTCCAGTATTTTTCTCTCCTGTGGTAGCTAGATTGAAAGCACTTTGAAATATAAATGGTAATGAGGTCATAAAACAGGCTGAAAAGAAGGAGTCAAACAAAGAAAAAGATAAGGGGGGGGTGTTCAGACTGATAAGCAAATTGGTGATTTTAGTATGCCATGAAGTTGGGCCAGACACTACTGGCCCCCTAAAAAAGAGCAACCCTAAAAAAAACTCGAAACGTAGTAGTTTTGCAGCTCGAACTCAGGTCATTGTGGTAGGTGGTCAAAACCTACTGTCTAAGAAGAGAGATGGTGAAAGGAAAGCTCAGCACAATCATTACCAGCACAAAACTATGGCAGAGCATAAATCATGGCAATGAGAAGCAGAGCAGAACTGTTAAGTCACTTGTGTGCAGGAGCGGAGAGATCTGCTGGAGGTTCTGTCATTTTGCACCTATTTTTAATCCCTAGGCACACTCTTCTCTTGCAAATCTACCTGAAAGCAATTCCAGCTTCTCAATATGAAATGCTCACAGCTGCTCCTTCTGGTGAGTCTCAGTTGGGTAGCCATAGACACATTTTATTCCACTATCCAGAGGATTCCACACCCTATGCTTTACATGGCTACATGCAGTGTTGCAGATGCTCCTTAAAGACATTCTGGCAAATTACATTGGGTTTCTACATTTCATTTTCAATGCAAGTGGGAGAAAGCCTTGGCCACATACTACTGAACTGGATCACTACAAGTGGTGGATGAGTCTGTGTCCAGCCTGATCTAGGGTAGGGTGTCCCTGCCCATGGCAGGGGGGTTGGAACTAGATGATCCTTGTGGTCCCTTCCAACCCTGACTGATTCTATAATTTTATGTGGCAATGTCTTTTTCTAATTCAATTGTCTCCCAAAAAGAGAGTCTCTGTCAGCATCACTCACCCACCTTCTCTTACTATTTCCTTGACCCCAGCTGGCAGCTGCCAATAAGCACCTGATTATCTTGCAGGCTCCACCCAGTCCCCAGCTGCAGCCTATTACTTCTCCCTTATGGAAAGGTAAAGCTCTCATTCACAGAAGCACAGGACGTCAGGCTGGTCAGAATTTGTTCCACTCTGAGATTCTCCTGTGAATGCACCATCTTCTCTTCTCTATCTGCAGTATGAAGGTATGTGTGCTATCATATCCTCAGTGCTATCTCAAGCTATGTAAAACCAGAACAACTTTGTAAGGAGGAAATTAGGGATTTTTTTTCCCCCATTGTTTTCTTTGGGGCTTGTCTGAGGAGGCAGTTTGGGCTCTTGGTTTGCCACTTTGTATGAAATGTGGTGCTTGGTGTCTTGAGTTCTACTGTTTTACCTCAGCTAATGTGAAGCCAACATTCATTTTTATTCAAACCAGTGATAGTCCATTTAGTTCTGATGGGATATTTGAGTTGGTTCTATAGGATAGAGGTCTCACTCTAAGACTCTCCTGTGAATGCACCACCTTCTCTTCTCCACCTGCAGTATGAAGGTATGTGTGCTATCATATCCTCAGTGCTATCTCAAGCTATGTAAAACCAGAACAACTTTGTAAGGAGGAAATTAGGGATTTTTTTCCCCCATTGTTTTCTTTGGGGCTTGTCTGAGGAGGCAGTTTGGGCTCTTGGTTTGCCACTTTGTATGAAACATGGTGCTTGGTGTCTTGAGTTCTACTGTTTTACCTCAGTTAATGTGAAGCCAAGGTTCATTTTTAATCAAAGCAGTGACAGTTCATTTAGCTCTGATAGGATATGTGCCCAGTTTATGTATATTAGAGTGTAGTGTGATATGCTATGTGAAGAAATATCTCCCCTATCTCTTCCAAACTAATTGCTTAAATTTAATAGCTTCCTATTAAGTGCAACAGCAGTTCGTGGCTCACTTTTNATGACTGAAATTCTAATGCCTTCTGCAAAATGCTTGTGTGCCACTGATTTGTCCTGTGGAATGACACTCTGCTCTCCTACACCCTGCCTCTTTTATGCACCCAGGAAAGGTGGCCTCAAATATGCATAACTTAAAAAAAAAAAAAAAAAAAAAAAAAAAAAAAAAAAAAAAAAAAAAAAAANGTAAAATTAAAATGTGTAAAATTCACCCATAAACTGGGCAAAGTCAGTGATGAACTTTTCCAGAGGTGAAAGGAAGGGCAGGCAGTACTCTGTTTTCTCACCCTGATAATGACATATTGGGCCAGGGCTGAGGCATGGTGCTGAAGTAATTGCTCAGTCTGTGCTTATTCTTGTGTAAGGTCACAGAGACTAAATCCTCTCAGCCTGGCACCTTTTCACCAAGACTAGACACACACCAGTGGATTTGACAGATGCTGCTCCAATATACTGGAAGAGGAAGCAAGACCTTTTGCCTCTGGGTCTTTAAAGAAGCTTATAATTACACAAACCTTATCATGAATCACTTTTCTACGTCTTCACTTCTTTGCCAATAGAATGAATTGCTGGCTGCTGCATTAAGAGTTCCTCAGAGCACCATGCTAGGTAAGATCAAACTTAATTGGTTCAGGCAGGTTTATCCATTGCTGGACATCGGAGGAAAGCTGTTTCAGAGTCACCACTCACTCTGATTTGATGCCAACCACAGTCTTTGCATTAAATGTAGGTGCACAAGTGCAGGTATAAGCTGCTCTTGGGGTGGTGCTGCAACCAATTCCTTTGTACCTGTGAGACGAGGTCTAGTGAGGAGCAGCTGAGGGAACTGGGGTGGTTTAGTTTGGAGAAAAGGAGGCTGAGCAGAGACCTTCCTCTGAAAGGAAGCTGGAGGAAGGTAGGTGTTGGTCTCTTCTTCCAAATAACAAGGGAGGAAATAGCCTCAAGTTGCATTAGAAGAAGCTTCATTGGAAGGGTTGTCAAAGGCTGGTACAGGCTGCCCAGGGAGGTGGTTGAATCTCCATCCCTGGAGGTGTTTCAAAGAGGCATAGATGTGGTGCTGAGGGACATAGTTTAGCGATAGCCTTGGTAGAGACTGGTTGGACTCTATGACCTGAACTGTCTCTTTAAACCAAAATGCTTCTGTGAGTCTGTAAATGGGGGTATTAAACAGGTTTGTTGTCCCTCACCACAACGAATAGACGATTTGTGTTTTTTCATGAGAGATGGTGCATTGGAGCAATCAAAAAATGGTTAGAAACCCCTCCCTGGGCATCACTGAGGACCGTGGCAGTGGCTCATGTGACCTCGTTCCTCTCCACTTGGCAGAGGCAAGACCCAGCACGTCAGAGTCCTCTTGAGCAGGCAGATGTTCTTGATGGTTGAATTAGGCTGCATTAACTTCACCTTGGCAGTTTAGGAATTGTCTTGCACTGTTAGTTTCAGGAGACAGACTGCAGTGTGGTTGGACTAGAGGACCTGTGGAGGTTCCTTGTGACCCAACCCATTTTGTGATTTTATGCCTGACAGCAGAACAACCATCAGACTTCAGTCTAGTACCTGGGGGGACATAGCTACAGGGGCATTGGCAGAAAGATGCTCTTGTGTGTGACACAAACAGGATGCAGCACATTGGTGAGGACTGCTTTCATTTCAGGTGTATTAGTTTAAGCTGCCTCCCAGCCCTGAGCTCAAAAACTCAGTAAATACCTCATTTGATTTGAAAGTGAAAAATAAACATTAACAACAAATAGAAGGTATTTTAGGTAAGGGGAATTACCGAGGATAGGGGAGAGTGAACAAAATACAAGATATAGTTATAAGGTAGGGGGAATTACAGAGGATATGGAGGATTACAAAATGAAAAAAAGGGCCCAAACCCTTAGATGGGAATGGATGGAAGTTGAATTCAATTGGTAAAGTTGGAAATGCGGATGGATGCTGGTGGGATGCAGTGAGTTAAGAGTTCCAGATACGCCTGCTCTCCCCATGTGTTTGTTGGAGAGCACTTGGTAAATAGCAGCAGGGAAGCAAGCTGCTGAGCTGGTGAAGAAAGCAGAGGCCAAGAGGAAGAAACAGGTCGTTCATCCCCCCCTTTATAGGGGTCTCAGGAGGAAGTGGGAGGGGGCTAAACATGACACCTGGGGGCAGGTTAGACCACCCCCAGGGAGAAGTCAGGCTCCAGATCCAGATAAGCCTCTCTGGGAGGGCTTAACCCTTTACATCAGGCTACTCTTCTTTTTGGGCAAGAAATGACAACCAAGTCACTCTAAACCTACTCTCTTAGAAACTTTTGGGTCCTGGTTGGCTCACCTCTGAAATTGCAAAGCTGTGGATGGCTTCTGTTTGATTCACTTTGTGAAGCAGTGGAAGTCTGCTGTAAGCATAGAGGATGTCTGGTCACCGCATTGCTGCTACATCTCCACCCTACTCAAAATTCCTTTGCCACTACTTCCCCAAGAGAGGATCATGTGTGAGCAAGGAGCCAAAGGACTGTGCACCATCTGTGCTGTCAAGCCAGGGCCCTGAGTGCTCGTGGGCAGCTAAGTTACTTCAAAGCAAGCATTAAAAGACAGATGCTAGCTCGGAGGTAAGATCACCTGGGAAATTCATACTCACTTGCAGTCCTCTAACGTGACCATTTAGAAAGCTGATTTAAAAACCTGTGTCATGAGAGTTATTTCATGACAGATTGGAGTGCTGTGAGTTCCATTTGGAGGGGCATTGACACTTCATTCGAGTCTTTAACCTGAAGTGTTAATTTATATGTTAATGTCAATAATGAGCTAATACTTCTGGGGCTGTGCATCAAGAATTTTGATATCTTTTAGACACTTGAGGATTACTGAAGGAGAGTGAATCAGGCTGATACTTTGAACATATAGTCAGCTCCATCCTGGATTTCGTCCTGGGGATTTGATTTTCATAGGAGCAAAATTCAGCCGAGTAGGTGGCAGTTACTGTCCCTCCACCAATGTTCTGTGGCTATCTCTGAGGATGAGCATTGCATTGATGTTATACAGCAGAAAGGAGATATCCAACAACTGGGGCTAGGTTGCACTTGGTGATCCTGAGGGTCTTTTCCAACCTGGATGTTTCTGTGAACTACTTCCATTAGAATATTCCAAGTAGCCTCAAACCATCACAGTCTATTCTGTATGGCTGCTTGGTACTTGAGGTTTCAAAGAACTCACAGAGTTGGATCCATGGTGCAGCAGAAAAAGACATTTTGATCCAGGGTATTCTACTGGTGCAGTGCTCATTAATATTTCTAATTCCTCCTAGATAAGCTATGTGGGCATGCTGGAGTGTGACCAGGGAAGGGCCATGAGGATGATCAGGGGCTGGAGTACCTCTCCTATAAGGACAGACTGAAAGAGTTGGGGCTGTTCAGGCTGGAGAAGAGGAGGCTCCCAGGTGACCTTCCAGTATCTGAAGAGGTCCTACAGAAAAGATAGGAAGGGACCTCTGAGGCTATTGGGGAGTGACACCTCCCTGGGCAAGCCATTCCAGGGCCTCATTACTCTTAGGCTATCAGGTAGTGACAGGACTAGGGGGAATGGAGCAAAGCTGGAGGTGGGGAGATTCAGATTGGATGTGAGGAGGAAGTTGTTGAGCATGAGAGTGGTGAGAGGCTGGAATGGGGTGCCCCGGGTGGTGGCTGGGGCCACATGGCTGGAGGTGTTTGCAGCCAGGCTGGCAGAGGCTGTGGGCAGCCTGATCTAGGATAGGGTGTGCCTGGGCATGGCAGAGGGGCTGGAGCTTGATGATCTTTGTGGACCCTTCCAACCCTTACTGATTCTGTGATTCTAACATCTCTATTCCTTCTTATATTTCTATTCCTTCCACTGTGTTAGAGACAAGTTTTGCCACTTCAAAAGCATAAACACAGAGCGGGGGGGGTGGAACTAGATGATCCTTGTGGTCCCTTCGAAACCTGACTGATTCTATCATTCCATGAGTCTAACATATCTATTCCTTATGATATTTCTATTCCTTCCACTGTGCTAGAGACAAGTTTTGCCACTTTCAAAGCATAAACACTTTGGGGACACAGAGCATTTTATTTGTATGTTTAGACAGTGCTCCACAGCCAGGCAGGGAGAGAATTAAAACTGCAAAATTAATAGTTTCATTGTGGGACAGCATTGTACACGATTCCCTGCCTTCAACCAATGTCTGTGTGCACAAGGAAAGGCTCAGTTCTTAACAACTAAGCCCCATTCTCTATTCTGCTCTGGTGAGGTGAATTGCATTGGAAATTCTTCTTTCTGAGGGTATCTCTGAAGCTAATTTTTGCTGCTGCTGAAAGATCAGAGTAGCACATACCAGCTAGCAGATTATCTCTTGACCCTGAGCAATAGATGTCACATACTTCACGCAGCAGAGACGTGAAGAACTGCCATCTGCTTGTAAAATTCTCATTCAAAGCACATAAATGGAGTTTAATAGAATAAGTTAGAGCTTTTGTGACTTCAGACATCAACTCCATAGGCTTACACGACACCCAGACCTATTTGGCTTTACAGTCAAGGGGTGGGGGTTAACTTCTTAAAGATAAAAAGACAAAGACTCACAATAATATATCTTTTTTTCTCTCTTCTATTCTCTTACGCAGTTTGGAGAATTAGGGATATGCTTGTCATGAGTTTTATCTGTTTGGGAAACTAATTAAATTAAGAAGTTTGAAGAAACTTCAGCAGATACACAACCAAAAGCAAACTTTCCATGCCCAATTGAAAAAAAAATAAGCAAACACTGTGGTAGCACTGAGTGGACCTTAAAGCAGACTGGTCTTAAGCTGTTTTGTATGGGAAGAAACTGCAGTAACTACTTGTGGTGGTTTGGGAGTTCCCTGCCCCCCCCCATGCTTTTAAAATCACCAGGGCTAGACTCAGCCAGTTGGAAATTAAGGAATGAAGCTTTATATTTATATTTTAATGCAATATACAAGCAGATATTTATAATATATCAGAGATTTTTACAGCTATATACAGTAAAAAGGTGATACAGAAACACCATAGACCTCCCAGAGATCAGAGTTCTCAAGAGGAGTTCCCAACCACCCTTCCCTCCACCACCTAGTCTTATCCTAGTATCTGCCTTATGTGCCTGGTAAGCAGGGGAGATCAGCCAGAGGGGGTTTGATGCAGGAATTGATTAGTTGGGTTACACAGACTCAGCTAAAAGCCAGAGAGAGAAAGATGTCAGCAGCCAGAGTGACCTGAGCAGCTCTGCCTTATCTATGTTTGTGTTCTGACTTCTGTATCAGACAGCAAACCTATGAGCAGAGTAGACATCATCAATGTTTTCCTTTCTCAGCCTATAATCTAATTCCTTTTATTGAAATTTTCCCAATTTTCTTATGGAAATTATTCCAATTAACCTCAAAGCAGTACATCACTACGCAATTATAATTATTCAA
The DNA here is from genome assembly GCA_013396835.1 of Psilopogon haemacephalus. Taxonomy (NCBI): domain Eukaryota; kingdom Metazoa; phylum Chordata; class Aves; order Piciformes; family Megalaimidae; genus Psilopogon; species Psilopogon haemacephalus. The sequence continues at coordinate 26,598 of VWZI01002821.1, forward strand.
CTAACAGTCCAACAATTAATAGCAACATTGATTCCTTAACCAAAAAAACAGTGATAGTTTCCACCAATTCCAAGACCATCAGCAGTTTTTGTCTCACTGGGGTAGCTCATGCCTTGTTCTAGAGCTAATTGTTTCTGTCTTGAGACTCTCCTATCAGTCTCTTTCCTGCACTCCCTTTCAGGCAATTACTATGTCTGTAGCAAACATAGGCTGCCAAAAAATGACAACTGATTAAAAAGCTACCCCTGTTAGAGAAAACCACTTAGCAAATTCTGCTCTTTGGAGTATTAAAACCTGTCACTCTTGAGGAGCCACTGCTGCACAGTAACTTTAAACTACCTGACAAAGAACCTTTGACAAGCTCAATGTATGGGAATGGCCTGTGTGACACAGCTGAGGGTTTCTGGGTGTGATTATGGGAACTCAGGCTTCATTTTGCTGTGAGCATCACAAACAACAGTCACTGCCAAAAATAGCACTTTCCATACCTGGCTTTCCATGTTAAGTGCAGGTGATTACCTTTGCTACACCAGTAAATCGTTTGTCACCAAAGAAATTGTGACTTAATAGTAAAGGCTTCTTGGATGCCTTTAGCAGCTGAGCCTAGTTGAGAGGCACCCCTGGGGTGCCCATGGTGGGGAGGTCCCTTCCAGGTTAAGCCATTCTATGATCACAGGACACCTTCAGTCTATTAAGGATTTGATTTGAAACAGTAAGCAGGATAAATTGTCAAAGATTTAGGCCAGGAAGGTATTTAAGCAATGGGGAAATGCCACTGGTTCCACCACTGCAGGATGGGGGTGCCCTGCTGGAAAACAGCTCCATGGAGAAAGACTTTGGAGTGCTGGTGGACAACAAATTCTGCATGGGGCAGCAATGTGCCCTTGATGCCAGAGAGCTAATGACATTCTGGTGAGCAGCAAGAAAAGTGTGGCCAGCAGGTCTAGGGAGGTTCTTCTTCCCCTCTTCTCTGCCCTGGTGAGACCACACTTGGACACAGGGACCTGCTGCAGAGAGTCCAGCAGAGAGCCATGAGGACGACTGGGGTACTTGAGCATCTCCCCTCTCAAGACTGAGAGCCCTGGGGCTGCTTAGTCTGGAGAATAGAAGGCTGAGAGGAGATCTGATCAATGTGTATGAATATCTGAGGGGTGGGTGTCAAGTGGCTCTAGCCAGCCTGATCTAGGGTAAGGTGTCCCTGGGCATGGCAGGGGCATTGGAACTAGATGATCCTTGTGGTCCCTTCCAACCCTGACTGATTCTATGATTCTATCTGCCAATGTCTTTTTCTAATTCAATTGTCTCCCAAAAAGAGAGATTCTATGATTCTAAATATCTGAGGGGTGGGTATCAAGTGGATAGGGCCAAGCTCTTTTCAGTGGTCAGCAGCAATAAGCCAAGGAGCAACAGCTATAAATTGGAACACAGAAGGTTTCACCTCAACTTGAGGTGAAATTTCTTTACAGTGAGGGTGACAGAGACCTAGAACAGGCTGGAGTCTCCTTCTCTGGAGACTTTGCAAACCCTTCTGGATGTGTTCCTGTGTGAACTACCCTGGGTGATGGTGCCTTGGCAGGAGGTTTGGACTCAATGTTCTCTGGAGGTCCCCTCCAACCTCTAGGGTTCTGTGATTATGTAGTATGATGAGTAAGTACAGTACATTGCCTCATTCAGAACAAAACAGCCAGACCGTTTTGGAAGTGTGCTCAAGTGAGGGCTGCTGTCCACACACGAGCTGGCTGCAAGGCACATTTTAACTTGCTGGTTCAGGGTTGCCTTTATGCTCTGTGGGATCTGAACCACTTAGCAAGCTCTGTGTAAGGCACACAGCTGTTAAGACGGTGGCGTTGCCGCTGTCTGAAAACACTCAGGTGTGTAATAATTCCTTGCAGTCACCCATTCTCTGCAGCTTGTCTCCTGTTTGATGGATTACACCTTACGGTGAAATATACACTTGTCCGTGTCATTCTTCTCACAGCCTACTTGAGCAATGATTAGGATATGAATTGCATTTTAAATTACCTTCCATTATGTTCCATGTGCTGCGCAGGTTTCCGCCGGCGTTCGCGAGGCAGCCAGAGAATTACAGCAATTATTGGAAATTATTGTGATACAAAAGCAATGTGCTTCCCCCTTTCTCCTATCAATTCCCTTTGTATTGGTATGGAAAACAGCCTGCTGCTTTCACTACCTAGCAAGGCAAGCTGCTTTTTTTCCTTCTCAGCTGTCCAGGGAGAATGGATTCTACTTTAGTTTTACACATTCAGGGGCAGTTATTAAGTCTGATTTTTTTTTTTTTTTTTAAAGGATTGTGTTTTTGCTATCTAGCAGCTTACATAGGTTAGAATTTGATATATATTTATTCTAGAGTTTGGTATATATTTATTTAGATGTTTATATGGGTTTAAAGTGGCAGAGGGGAGATTTAAACTGGATGTTAGGAAGAAGTTCTTTACAGTGAAGGTGGTGAGACACTGGAACAGGTTGCCCAGGAAGGTTGTGGAGCACAGAAGCACAGAACATGACCTTTGATCACGTTCTGTGCTGCACAACTTCCCTGGAGGTGCTGAAGACCAGGTTGGATGAGGCCTTAAGCCACCTGTTCTAGTGGGAGGTGTCTGTGCCTATGGCAGGGGCTTGGAACTGGATGAGCTTTGAGGTCCCTTCCAACTTAAACGATTCTATGGTTCTATATATAATGTGTTTGTGGACTCATACAGTTTCACGAGTGTAATAGTCAATTCTTCATTCTCATTTAAAAAATATAATTTATTTTTAATTTCATTCATGCTTTTCTGCTTCAGATGGAAGAGATTTTAACCAGAAAGTCTTTGACCAATATTTTCTGTTAATTCATCTGCCTTCATGGTAAGGATCTGCCCTACCAACTCGCCTATGCAGGGTTAGTTTTACATCCAGGAGTAGTTTCTTAAGACTCTATGGGTATGCTCACATGCAGAAAGGTCAGCGTTTGTGTGTTTATAAGAACCAGGTCTGATTTTGCCTGGACTTTCTTACGGACATAGCACTAAAGGCCTCCTTGTGTTCCTTTGAGGGGAGAAACAATTCCAAACTGTTTGCAAAAGACAATTGCTGTTTTGTGTTTTTGTTCAGAGCGTACATCAACAAGAGGAACCATTTTCCTCATGTGTGCTTAACTATTGAGCCAAATTTGTAATGCAAATGTCTGCAGTACAACAAACTCCAACTTTGTATGTTCCTGGGAGCTTGATTGAACGCAATATGGCAAATGGCAAGAATTTTAATTGCTCTAAATCATAACTGCATCATGATCTAACACAGGAGTTTCAGAGGATGTTGTTTGATTATGGTTCAGTTCTGCATGTCCCTTCTTTATGCTTAGACATGCAATGTCTTCATTGGGACAAGAAAGTGTCTCATGCTGGTTGCTGGTAAAACAGAACAGAAAAGATAGGAATAGGGAAGCTATCTTAAAATAAAGCAATTTTTCGGAGTAAAACACCACCAAAAAATAATAAAGGGAGGGGAGGGGGAGGAAATAACTCCTGTTTCAAACCTTGGCTGGGCCCCATGTTACATCCATTGGAACAGCTACCCCAAAAAGATAAGTAAGGAAGTTCTCTGATGTGGGACACTGGAGTATGCTATATTACCAACTCAGGGCTTTAAATTAAGCAGAGCTCTTATTTATTTACCTTCTCCTTCTGTTGTGGTTTTGTCTCTGAGGTCCTTTTTTCCTTCTTGTTTTAACTTTATAAAAAAAAGGCCAACCACAACACAAATGAAGCACAACTGACCCATGCGTTTCACATGAAAAAGCCAAGCACCTCTACTGTCTGCTTAACAGCAGCCAAGTTATTTGCTCTCTGTTCAACATCCTTGTCTGGAAGAAGGGTGCTGTGACAGTAGGAAGCTATGTCCTGAGCTGGAAGCACACTGGAAGCTGCTGCTGAAAGCTGCACTCTGTGCTAACCCCAGCTGATTATTCTGACACAATTTGCAGTACTAATTAGAGTAGCTAAATTACTGAGCTTCTATGTACATGGGTTTCAACATTTCTAAAGATCTGCCTTCATTGCATCCTTGACGCATAGAATAGAATCATAGAATCAGTCAGGGTTGGAAGGGACCACAAGGATCATCTAGTTCCAACCCCTGTGCCATGTCCAGGGACATCCTACCCTGCATCAGGCTGCCCACAGCCTCATCCAGACTGCCCTTAAACACCTCCAGGCATGTGGTCCCACCACCTCCCTGGGCAACCTATTCCAGCCTCTCACCATTTCCGTGCTCAACAACTTCCTCATCACATGCAATCTGAATCTGTCAACCTCCAACTTTGCTCTGTTCCCCCTAGTCCTGTCACTACCTCATAGCCTAAAAAGTCCCTCCCCAGCTTTTCTGCAGCCCCCTTCAGATACTGGAAGGCCACAATAAGGTCACCTGGGAGCCTTCTCTTCTCCAGATTGAATAGCCCCAACTCTTTTAGCCTGTCCTCATAGCAGAGGTGCTGCAGCCCTCTGAGCATCCTTGTGGCCCTCCTCTGGACACACTCCAGCATGTCCACATCTCTCTTGTAACAGAGGCTCCAAAACTGGATGCAGTACTCCAGGTCAGTCTCACTAGGGCGGAGTAGAGGGGGAGAATCATCTCCCTCAACTTGCTGGCCACTCCTTCCACAGCAAGATTCCCTTGTAGTTAAACAAGTATTTTGCAGAATACAGTGGCAGTTGTAAACCTGTTGCAGCAGCTGGTAACTGGTGTCAAGGCAGTTTTTAGCACTACATGCAATTTTCACATTAGTTCTGATGAAAGGTGAAACAACAGATTCCAGGAAGACAAACCCTCCAGAGGAACAAGCTGAACTGCATTCTTCTTCCTTCGCCTATCCTTGCTATGCAAAAAAAGAAATGAAAAAAACCCCCAAACCAAGCCTAGGTATTGGTGCAGTTTAAAATGGTTGTTTTTCCAACTCACTGGTGTCCTAGGCATCAGATGGAGCAAGCCAGCCTTAAAAAAAAAGCAAAGAAATTAAGCACTGGTTTTGAACAGTTGCTCTAAGAAGTTAATATCCTGAAAGGCTTGCACTCAAAGCATCTCTTCTCTATCTTGTGGTTCCTCTCACAGAATCTCAGAATTAACCAGGTTGGAAAAGACCATGAAGTCCAACTTATCAACTAACACCTTCTAATTAAACCATGGCATTAAGTGCCTCATCTAGTCTCTTTTTAAACACCTCCAGGGACAGGGTTGTTGCACTAAAACATTCTTTTTTCAGATGTGAAGTCCTGCTGACAGAAATGTACAGTATGGCCCATGCACAACCAGGCAGTGTGAGGAAGGCTTAAGCTACCAGTGTCCTGCATCTGTCATTCATAAAGGCAGCTATCTACCCAGTGTGTATCAATAGAGGTTACTATGGTAACACTGAGCTTTTATTTTCCTTCAAGTTTATCATGAAGCAGCCAAGAAGCATGTTCAGACGCTGAGTGCATTCATAACCCCACAGAAATGTCTGCTGACTGCTTTCTCCAAGGCACCTCCAATAGACTTGCTAACTGCTCAAGATTGCAGCCTACACTGAACCAGCACAGAAACAGAAAGCAAACAGACCTCACAATCACAACATAAAACCATGATCCAAGCTTGTATCCATAGCTCAGATGATGCCAAAAGAAAAGGCAATTAATTAAATCCCTGCTGTCATTTTCTAGGGTGAACTCCAGAGACAAGATCCTACAGCCAGGACCTTCTCATCTTTTCCTTAGTTACTCTCCAGTGATGTTGTGCTGTGTGCGCTGGTTTGAACTCAGTGGAGGATTTTAATGAGAAATTAGATTATAGGCTGAGAAAGGAAAACAAAATTATTTCTACTCCACTCATAGGTTTATTGAATATCTAAGAGTTAGAACCATAGCATAGATAAGACAGAGCTGTTTGAGCCATTAGGGCTGTTGCATCTCTCTCTCCCTGCCGTCTGCTGGATCTGTGTAACTCCACTAAACAGTTTCCTACTTTGTTAACCCTCCTGGCCAATCTTCCTCACTTACCTGGCATGTAAGACAGATGCTGGGATAATATTTGTTAGTGAGGGGAAGGTGGTAGAGTGGTTGGAAACCCTTCTTGGGGACTCTGAAATCTGGGAGGGCTGTGGTGTTTTTGTATTACCTTTTCACTGTATATAGCTGTAAATATCTGTAATATGTTGTAAATAGCTGCTTGCATATTGTGCAAAGCTGTTAATATAAAGCTTCATTTATTAACTTCCAGCTGACTGAGTTCTAGCATGGATTATACCCTCTGCTGTGAGGACAGACTGAAAGGGTTGGAACTGTTCTGTCTGGAGAAGAGGAAGCTTCCAGGTGATCTTATTGTGGCCTTCCAGGATCTGAAGGTGCCTACAGAAAAGCTGGGGAGGGACTTTTTAGGCTATCAGGGAGTGACAGGGCTAGAGGGAATGGAGCAAAGCTGGAGGTGGGGAGATTCAGATTGGATGTGAGGAGGAAGTTGTTGAGCATGAGAGTGGTGAGAGCCTGGAATGGGTTGCCCAGGGAGGTGGTTAGGGCCTCATCCCTGGAGGTGTTTGCAGCCAGGCTGGCAGAGGCTGTGGGCAGCCTGATGTAGGGTAGGGTGTCCCTGGGCATGGCAGGGGGTTGGAGCTTGATGATCCTTGGGGTCCTTTCCAACCTTGACTGATTCTATTTCAAAGGTGTGTGGGGGAGGGAGGTGGCAGATACTCTTGAACCACCACAGACTGCAATGGAGCAATCCTGAGGAGATACGACATTAGGAACACCACCCCCACCTTTGCTACACAGGGGGTTCTGATCTCACTCCTTGTGACTTGTTTTCACAATTCAGTGCCACAGCTTTGTTGCAAAAGTCATGGCAAGTTTGGTACCATCTTCCCCTAGCAGAATTTCCCACCCCTTGGGCACCAGAGAGCCACTTGATGGAAATGGGTAAATATCCTGGAATGACTCTGACTCTTTTTTTTTTTTTTTTTTTTTTTTTTTTTTT
>VWZI01002821.1:48076-83113 GCA_013396835.1 Psilopogon haemacephalus
TAAAAAAAAAAAAAAAAAAAAAAAAAGGGATGGGGGAGTTCTGTTTTCAAGAGCCTGGGGATGGATCATAATTTTCCAGAGTCAGTCAGACTATTCTCCTTTCCTATAACACAGAGCTCTTTGAATCAGCCACACAGCATCCTGAATCTCGTTATTTTCCTGTTTGCAAGTGGGTGTCAAACTGACCTACTATCTCTTGACATTACACTTACACTTCTAATTATGTCTACAGCTTGTTATCAAAACCATAATTAGGCAAGGAGCCAGCAGGTCATGGAGCTGGGGTTAGCAATTGTGGAGGGCTGGCTAATTGCCTGCAGTTAACTCCTGGGCTGATGAGCCCAAGCCAGTTGATCCTGGAAATGCAGCTGGGTCGAGGCAATCACAAGCACAAACCCAGGCTGGGCAGTGAGTGGCTGGAGAGCAGCCCTGAGGAGAAGGACTTAGGGGTGCTGGTGGACAAGAAGCTCAACATGAGCTGTCAGTGAGCTCTTGCAGCCCAGAGAGCTGCATCAAGGGCAGTGTGGGCAGCAGGGTGAGGGAAGTGATCCTGCCCCTGTACTGTGCACTGGTGAGACCCCACATGGAGTACTGCATCCAGTTCTGGAGTCTCTGTTACAAGAGGGCTATGAATGTGCTGGAAAGTGTCGAGGGAAAGGCCATGAGGATGATCAGAGGGCTGGAGCTGCTCTTCTATGAGGAGAGACTGAGGGAGTTGGGGCTGTTTGAGTCTGGAGAGGAGAAGGCTCCCAGCTGACCTTATTGTGACTTTTCAGTATATTAATGGAGGCTACAAGAAAGCTGAGAAGGGATTTACTAGGATGTCAGGTAGTGATAGGACTGGAGGGAATGGAACAAAGCTCGACGTGGGGAGATTCAGAATGGATGTTAGGAAGAAATTTTGCACCATGATGGTGGTGAGAGCCTGTAACAGGTTGCCCAGGGAGGTGATTCTGTGTTCCGCAACCTCCCTGAAGGTGTTCAGGACGAGGTTGTATGAGGCTTTGAGCTACCTATTCTAGTGGGAGGTGTCCTTACCTACGGCATGGGGTTGGTACTGGATGAGCTTTGAGGTCCCTTCCAACCCAAACCGTTCCATGGTTCTACAATAATATTGGTCATTTAATACCAAAAGGATGCATTTTGACTTTCTAAACGATGAAACCTAAAGGATGCATTCTAACTTTTTAAATGGTCACTGAAAATTACAGTTTTCACCCTAAGATGGGTGAAGTCACTTGTAAAATGTTTGTGTTTGTCAGTAGGATTGATTGAACTTCCTGGAGATATTTTGAATGTAGAAGTTTAAGTTATGCAAAAATTTTTAACTCTTCGTTATCCAAATCACCTGAGTGTACGTTGGAAAAGTGAGAGTCAACCTGGACGTCTAATGGTATGAAGACTAAGTTGTTACTAAGCTGAATTCCTCATCACAGTGCTTTTGTGCAATCTCAGCTGAAAATAAGACTTGCTTACCCAAATGTGCCCAGACAGAAGCCAGGAGAAAACAGATTTTTATAGAGAATATCTTGACGTAGGCCTGGTTTCAAACACAGCTGAGCTATGGCAGGCCTCTTTGGAATGTAGGAGACTGCTGAAGATCACTCCACATTCCCAAAGATGCCATGCTGCTGGGAAATGGTTTTAAGATACTGTTCCAAAAGCCAGGGGGGGGGAAAACAAAACAAAACAACCAATCAAACAAACAAGCAAGACAAAACAAAAAAAGAAAAAAAAACCAAAAAACCCACCCAAACTAACCAAACAAACTAAGCCCAACAAAAACCAACAAAACACAAAACCTAAACAAAAAAAACCCTAAACAAACAGCATGACTTGTAAGAAGGAAGTGCAGAGAAATAGCAGAGATTCCAGAGGACTCCAGCTGGTCTCCAGAGGACCTGTGAGCACACTCTGGGATTCTGACAGACTTCCTGCTTACCAGGCTGCTTTTCACACAGCTAACAGAAGCAGAGAAGTGCCTCCGAAATGCTTTTTTCCCCATCCAAAAGAATTGCTAAAGCTGAGTGAAATGCATCTCTTGGCTATTTCTTTTTCCTGCAGGAACCCAAACAGCTTTATACAGACCTTAAGTGACTGGGTTTGGCTTTTCAGGTAGATGAAGGTGCAGGGAAAAGAGCATCATCCTCAGTGACAGACTCTAAGAATGAAAAAATCTGTGCTGTACAATCTGTCTAACTAGCCACAAACAGGATTCCATATAGTTAGGGGCTATCTATATATCTATCTACCTATCTATCTATCAATGCAAAAGACATAAAAATATCCTGGAAGCAAAAACCAGCTTCCAGCCTTTTTTCTCCTCCAGCTGTGTGCCTTCAGCCACGGTGCCCTCATCTTCTGCCCTACAAATCTCAAGCTATTTTCTTATAACTCCAAGCTGAAGAGTAAAGAACATTTTCTACCTCCCATAAGAGTGTCCAAGCTATATCTCAGTGACTTTGGCTCTCTGCTATGGGGTGGGAAGTGGATCCCACCTCATCACAGCATTTCCAAAGAAAACAGTGAATTAGTTCCCAGAGTGGTGACTCCAGCTGTTGTGATGGTTTGGGAGTTCCCTGACCCCCCTAACACATTTGAATTCACCCAGACTAGACTCAGCCAGCTGGAAGGTAAGGGATGAAGCTTTATATTCACAGCTTAGCACAATACAGATCTTTACAATAGATTACAAATATTTACAGCTATATGCAGAAATACACAAGTTAAAAGTGATACAGGAACACAGTGCCTTTCCCAGAAATCAGAGTCCCCAAGAGGGGTTCCCAACTACCATTCCACCTTCTCTCCATGCCCCAACCTTATCCCAGAATCTGCCTTAAGTGCAAGGTAGGTTGGAAGGATTGGCCAGGGGAGTTAGAAGCAGAATTGATTTGTTGGGTTACGCAGATCCAGCTAGAAGCCAGGGAGACAGACACCAACAGACTCTGAAGGCAGAGCTCAGACTGTCTTATCTCTGTTGATGTCCTTGTTTTTATACATGAGTGAAGTAGACACCACCATTGTTTTCTTTTCACAGCCTATAATCTAATTTTTCTCATTAAAATATTCCCATCAGCCTCAAACCAGCACAGCTGTGAAGCTGTTTCAGACTCAAATTCCCAAAGGCATGTAAGTAAGAACTATGAGTAAATATCCAAGAGCCAGAGAGAGCAGAGGTTTCAGCTATCCTCCCATCCAGCATTTTACACTGAACCAACACAGAGGCTGTTTTGTATCCTGTGCAGCACTCTCCAGATGCTGTTACACAGAGAGTTTGGCATCTTACTCTGCATTCTGCATCCTGGATTCATTAACCCAACACACCCCTCCAGCAAGGCTTCCATTTGCTTCCTCCAAGTATCCCAGCAGATCTCCAGACCTGCTTTTTAGACCAGCTTAGTATTTTACTAAGTAACCCCAAACAGGAGCTGGCACCTGGAATTGTTGTCTTTTGGCCACCAGCAGAATGTCTCCAGCCCAGCAGGACATTTTTTAAGACTCAATGTTTTTCTAAATGGCTTTGATTGTTATATCCCTCCTCAGCTTTGGGCTTTTTTTGCCTGCCAATTTTATAGCAGGGCATCTGCAATTCACTTTTTTTTTTTTTTTTCTGTTTGCAAAGCAGGTCTGGGATCCCTTGGGAAGGGCAGACACAATCTAATTATGAAGCAACACTGAAAAGCAAACCCACGGTAGCTACTTGTAAAACTACTTGCCAAAGCACTGTAACGTTCCAGATATGCCTCCATTCACACTGAAGGCAAACAACAAAGGAAAAGCCAAGCTCTAAAAATCATGTGCTTAATCTTTTATACTTTGATAAATATAAATATATAGATAGATATATAGATGTAGCTATAGATATTTAAGTAAGCAGTTGTTTGATCTTAAAATATAGTAGGGTAGCATATGATCCCCCAATTGAAGAGAGATGCTGAGGTGCTGGAATTTGTCCAGAGAAGTGCATCAAGCCTGGTGAGCTGCCTGGAGCACAGCCCTGTGAGGAGGGGCTGAGAGAGCTGGGGGTGTGCAGCCTGCAGAAGAGGAGGCTCAGGGCAGACCTCATTGCTGTCTACAACTGCCTATAGGGAGGTTGTAGGCAGGTGGGGTTGGGCTCTTCTCCCAGGCAACCAGCAACAGAATGAGGGCACACAGTCTCAAGTTGTGCCAGGAAAGGTATAGGCTGGATGTTAGGAGGAAGCTCTTCACAGAGAGAGTGATTGGCATTGGAATGGGCTGCCCAGGGAGAAATGTTGTGTGGGAAAAGTGAAGTGACCCAAATCAGCAGGAGCATTGTCTAGGTGCATGGCAGGGGAGCTGGAACCAGATAATCCATTCCAACCCTGACTGATTCTAGAAACTCAGATATGGAATTAGAAGCTGAAACAAATCTTTTTGATTCTTATGAAGCAATTTCTACTGACCAGGTAGGTCTTAATAATATAGAAGTACCTGAAGTTTATCAGGATTAATGCCTTTTGTGGCTGCTACGAGATAGATATAGCACAGAAAGTTGAAGGAAATGAAAACAGGTTGGCTTGGGAAAGCAGAAGCAATGAGCTCCTTTAAGACAAAGTTCTTTCTGCATTATAAATACAGTAAAGTATCTTCAGAGGACCTTGAGATTAAATGAATGGTCCCAGGTGCCCTTAAGACTGTTGAAAATGCTGAGAAACTTGAAGGCTTTCCTTTTGGGAAGCCTACACAAATCTGTCCCTCTGTGCACTCTTGCATCTGCACATAAATGCACCTCATTATGTTGAAGTGGATGAGCAAGAAGGTCAATGTGAGCTGTCAGTGTGCTCTGGCAGCCCAGAGAGCCAAGCAGAGCCTGGGCTGCAGCAAGAGATGTGTAGGCAACAGGGTGAGGGTAGTGATCCTCCCTCTCTGTTCCACACTGGTGAGATCCCACCTGGAGTACTGCATGCAGTTCTGGACTCTCTGTTACAAGAGGGCTATGGATGGGCTGGAAGGTGTCTAGAGAAGAGCCATGGGGATGATCAGAGAGTTGGAGCTGTTCTGTTGTGAGGAGAGACTGAGGGAGTTGGGGCTGTTGAGTCTGGAGAGGAGAAGGCTCTCAGGTGATCTTACTGTGGCCTTTCAATATCTGAAGGAAGCCTATAAGAAAGCTGGGGAGGGACTTTTTAGGATGTCAGATAAGTGATAGTACTTTGGGGAACAGAACAAAGCTGGAAATGGGTAGACATGTGTATCAGACTGGACATTAGGAAGAAGTTCTTCACCATGAGGATGGTGAGACCCTGGAATGGGTTGCCAGAGAAGTGTTTAAGGCAAGGCTGGATGAGACTCTAGACAGCCTGATCTAGAGTGACGTGTCCCTGCCCATGGCAGAAGGGTTGGAACTAGATGATCCTTGTGGTCCCTTCCAAACCTGACTGATTCTATGATTCTATCAGCAATATGGTACCTGATTCAGTAATTCCCATACAATCATAGAATCAGCCAAGTTGGAAGAGCCCTCCAAGCTCATCCAGTCCAACCTATCACCCAGCCCTAGCCAATCAACTAGACCATGGCACTAAGTGCTCCATCCGGGCTTTTTTTGAACATATCTAGGGATGGTGACTCTACTACCTCCCTGGGCAGCCCATTCCAATGCCAATCACTCTCTCTGGAAAGAACTTTCTCCTAGCATCCAGCCTATGCCTCCCCTGGCACAACTTGAGGCTGTGTCCCCTCGTTCTGTTGCTGGTTGCCTGGCAAAAGAAACCAATCCCACCTGACTACAACCTCTCTTCTGGTGGTTGTAAGACAGCTATGAGGTCACCCATGAACTTCCTCTTCTCCATCACCTTTTCTAGCTGTGTGCTGCTTTGTTCTGTGTTCCTCTGAAGCTGGAGAGGAAACTGGAGAAGGGAAATAAATTAACCTAAAAAAAAAAAAAAGTATTCTGCTAACAAGTAAGAAAAGTGAAATTAAACTGCCAATTTTCCTCATTAAAATGTCCCTTAAGATTCATTTGACGACCTCTCAGGAGTTAATTCTTAAGGCCTGTATTATTTTCTTCTGTGGGAAGTCTGTCTGAAAACACAACCCTAATAAATGTGGTGGGAAGGTCCTGAACTTCCAGAACTGCAGCAGGAAATATTTGACCTTACCAGACCCCTAACCGTGATGTTTTCATTGGGGAAAAAATATCACTGAGCAGCATCTACAGTAAAACTGTCTTACAACAGCAGTGTGGAATTTGAAAGAGAACCTGTCAGGAGCAATTAACATCAGAAGAGTGATCAAGTCTCCGCTAGCGCTGCCGCATAAACAACCGCTACCAAAACAAGAAGCACAAACCTCTGAAGATTGCAGAGAGAGGGAGCAGACATCTTGTTCAAGGAAATCCAGAAGTGGAGAGGGTTGGTGTGAACACACCCATCACTGACACCACCACTTTAAGCTGTTCATATTCACATTTTGGGGTTTTTTTGGGGGGGGTCTTTCTCAAAGTCTCGTTGCGATGCAGTAAAGAGAGGGGAGGTCGAGCGCGTTTCAGTGGTGCAGTAAAACTCTGGTTAGTGACAGTTTTAAGAGGGGTACTTAAACCCCTGGAAAAGATGGAAGGGAGCTTCCTGAATACGTTTTGCCAGAAGCAAAGAACCTCTCTTTCTTAAGAAAGAGTTAAGAATTAAGTTCAGAATTAACTCCTGAGAGGTCGTCGCATGAATCTTAAAGGACAGTTTAATGAGGAAAATTGGCAGTTTCATTTCACTTTTCTTACTTGTTAGCACAATTGCTTCTTTTTTTTAGGATAATTTATTTCTCTTCTCCAGTTCCTTCTCCAGCTTTAGAGGAACACAGAATAAAGCAGTATGAAGCTGGAAAAGGTGATGGAGAAGAGGAAGTTCAGGGATGATAATGACAGCACAAGGGAGAATGGGTTCAAATTGGCGGAGGGGAGATTTGAATGGGATGTTAGGAGGAAGTTCTTCACAGTGAGGGTGGTGAGGCACTGGAACAGGTTGCCCAGGGAGGTTGTGGCTGCCGCCTCCCTGGAGGTGTTCAAGGCCAGGTTGGATGAGTCCTTGAGTGACCTGTTCTAGTGGGAGGTGGGATTATTGAGGTTCTTGCCAACCTAAACTATTGTGGGATTGTGAGAAAATGTTCCAACAGCCTTACAGTATCTGAAGGCTGGGGGGGAGCTATTGACAAGGTCTTGTGACAGGAAGAGGAGGAATGGGCTTAAACTGGGGATGGGAGATGGAAACTGGATGTTAGGAAGAAATTCTTTGCAGTGAGGGTGATGAGACACTAGCACAGGTTGCCCAGGGAGGTTGTGGCTGCTCCATCTCTGGAGGTGTTCAAGGCCAGGTTGGGTCAAACCACTCTCCTGAAGGCAACAGACAGAGTTTGGAAAGGCAAAATCAAATGGATATGATTGCCTTGGAGACATGGAGTTGTCAGAAAAGACCAGAATGTTTTATTAGGGGCATGTGGTGGTTTAAGCTTTATTGGAATATTCTAATAAGAGAAATTGGCATAGAATCTGAATGTGCCGGACATGGGTTGTAGAAGAAGAACAAGGATAAAGTCTATAGCATTCAGTGGTTTGCTAAGAGATTTGAAAAGCCAATGTATAAACAATTCCATCTTCTTGCCTCTTGGGCACTGGATCCCCTCCCCAGGTGAGCTCTGCTGGTTGTTTTCTATCTGAGGAGAGAGAGGGTAGCATTGGTCCCTTCTGGAATTTTCTTTGTCCAGGGGAGGAGATTTGATTTCTGCATTGTGTATGTGTGCTTATAAATGTAGCTTTGCTGTAAATAGAGCTTTAGCTTCCTTCCAAGCTGTCTGAGATGGCCTGGTACATTTTAACTGGGTGGGGAGTGGAGAAAGTTCTTAACCCACCACAGGGTGAAAACAAATGCAGGGGATAGTCTTGGGGCTTGTCAGGCAGAACAAGGACTGGGACATCACCTTCAGGTGATAGGTGTAGTCTGTGTTTTACTCTCCACAGCGCTCAGCAGAAATATGATTTATTTCTTGTGCTTGCCTCCTGGATGGGCCAGAGCAGACTCACCATATGCAGCACAGACCACACCACTCTGAAGGACAGTCCAAGATTAAAAGAACTCAACACATTAGAACAAGTCACTTCACCAATTTTGTACAATTAATATAATTAAAAGGCCACTTTCCTTATCCTATGAACTTTGACAGAAAGTGCAGGTGCTCTGAGGTCACTAATAAGTATCAAATAGTCAAGCAGCCCCAGCTGGGGCTTTCACCCACCCCCCTACTCCAAGGTGTATTTTAGCTGTAGCCTTGGTCTGAGTGGTGCTATGGGGGTGTATATTCTGAAGTCTCTTCCCAAGTTATTGTTTGGTATGCTTGGGGCAGCATGCTGAGTATCTTGTTTCTGGAAGCTCCTGGCTTTGCCCTCTGGATGTGAAGGTGATGCATCATTTCTTCTCAGCTCTTTCAGGAGAGAGGGGACCTACTGTCCTGTATGTGGGTAAGTTCCAGCAACTGAAACTGAGATGCAAGCTGCCGGCACTTTGTGTTTGGATCTTAGGTCTGCTGTTCTTCTAAAGCAAGTGGCAAACTCTAGGTCCTGGTACAACCTCAGTGTGGCACTGAGAAGCCTTTCAGGCTTAGGGAGGGCAACACATCTGAAAGCCACAGCGTTTCTTCAGTTTTCTTCTGTTTGCACAAGACTGGCTTGCAAGACTTCAAAGGTTAAGGATTTCAGGCAGGGTAGGTGAAGGTGCAGTAAAGCTAAATATTAATTAGATGGTGGATGAATCATGCATGTGACAGTGTGTAAATCAGTCTCCCTGGGTGGTTTGAATATGACTTTGTTCATACCATAGACAATTCCAGCTCAAAGAGAATCATTGCAACTCATATTGGGAAGTTTTTTTGAGCTAATACCTGACCTCCTAAATTAGTGTGACTGCTTCTGAGAGACCTTATCAGTGAACTCAAATCAGAGTGTAATGGATTAAGCTACTTGGAGCCTTCTGACTTCTCCCAGGGGGTGGTCTAACCTGTCCCAGGTGTCATGTTTAGCCCATTCCCACTTGCTGCCAATGACTTGCTATAACACGGGGGGGACATCTTGTCTTATCTCTCTTGCTCTGCCTGCCTGGCCAACTCCTTGCTGCTGCTAAACACCACATGCTCTCCAGCCAGCACGTGGGGATAACAACCATTTTACCTTTGGAACTTTGACTAACTGCTTTTCATCACAAAAATCCTGCATCCTGTCTCATCCACCATCCAATCATCCATCCCAGCGTTGAGACTCAATCGCCTTCCATGGCTTGTATCTTTATGTTGTGTATTTTGATCCCTTTTCCCTCTACGTTCTGTACTTAACATCTGCAGCACCCAGCACAGGAAGGACATGGAACTGCTGGAGAGGGTCCAGAGGAGGGCCATGAAAATGATCAGAGGGCTGCAGCACCTCTGCTATGAGGACAGGCTGAGGGAGTTGAGGCTTTTCAGCCAGGAGAAGAGAAGGCTTCCAGGAGACCTTATAGTAACCTTCCAGTATCTGAAGGGGTCTACAGGAGGGCTGGGGAGGGACTATTCACAAGGTCTTGTCACGACATGACGAGGGTGGATGGGTTCAAATTGGTGGAGGGGAGATTTGAACAGGATGTTAGGAGGAAGTTCTTCACAGTGAGGGTGGTGAGGCACTGGAACAGGTTGCCCAAGGTGGTTGTGGCTGCTCCCTGCCTTGGAGGTGTTCAAGGCCAGGCTGGATGAGGCCTTGAGCGACCTGTTCTAGTGGGAGGTATCCCTGCCTGTGGCACAGGGGGGTTGGAACTGGCCGAGCTTTAAGGTCTCTTCCAACCTAAACCATTCTATGATCTTTAATACCTTTCCTTTTCCCTACCATGTATTTTTTGTTTCCCTTGTTCCCAGCCTCTGTAATCCCTTCTACCCTTTTATTTATTGTTAAACTTCTATATATATATATTTTTTTTTAACTTCCAAATCATATCAAGTATTTATTGGCCTTTTGAGCTCAAGGGGGGCTAGCCTAAACCCAACACACAGAGCAAGGCTTTACTGGTGTTTGAGGTGTTCAATCCCACAGTCCAGTGTACCCACCTGAACCTTGACAGGCCTTGCAAGCAAACAGCCACGTGCCATTTGCTTCTTTGGAAAAAAAAAAATTCCTTCTGTACTGGCATGAGGACCCACAAACTCTTTGAATTCTGCAGCTCTTAGCAGTGACTCTTTGGATCTCATCCTGCAGCGTACCGAAGGCAAACTCAAACCACATAAAGACGAACTTTGACAAGGAGGAGATCAAATTGTTCTTGGTATCATTATTCTTCCCACTCCAAGGCATCAAAGGGAAAAGTTATGGCTTTGTTGACTATTTTTTTTTCAATGTGAGACTGACTAATGAGGAGAATAATCACAACTCACAAAGCCTTGTTTATTTGTTTTCTCAAGGACAAAAGTCTGTTTAGAGGTTTTGTTTTTCCCCTAAGGTCAGGCTGAAGGCTCTGCTTTGTCTGAAAGAGGAAGAACAGCAACCCAAGTTGTGCAGTCTTCAGTACTTGAATTAAATCAAGATCCCCCTGGAGATCTTCCCATCTTCTGTCTGAAAAACATGTAGCTTTAAGATCTCCTTTATTCTGTGTGCCTCTTGTTTTGTTTCCCTTTGACTTGCGTTCTCTAATGTAGAACAAAATTACAGCCATAAATTGCTTCAAGCAATAATGATCTATGGATGTCATGAACTGGTGAATTAGATGAAGAGTTATTGAAAACCTTCTGTAGGTATTAATGTTTTATGAGAAAAGAACCAAAACTCAGAGGTGACTATCATCATTTTCTAATCTGAACAAGCCATAGAATCAGTCAGGGTTGGAAGGGACCACAAGGATCACCTGGTTCCAACCCCCGTGCAAGGTCCAGGGACACCCTACCCTACGTCAGGCTGCCCACAGCCTCTGCCAGCCTGGCTGCAAACAACTCCAGGGATGTGGCACCAAACACCTCCATGTGCAACTCATTCCAGGCTCTCACCACTCTCATGGTGAACAACTTCCTCCTCACATCCAGTCTGAATCTGCCCACCTCCAGCTTTGATCCATTCCCCCTACTCCTGTCACTACCTTTTAGCCTAAAAAGTCCCTCCCCAGCTTTTTTGTAGGTCCTCTTCAGATCCTGGAAGGCCACAATAAGGTTACCTGGGAGCCTCCTCTTTTCTAGACTGAACAGCCCCAACTCTTTCAGTCTGTGCTCACAGTAGAGCTGATGCAGCACTCTGGGCATCCTTGTGGCCCTTCTCTGGACATGGTCCAGCATGTCCACATCCCTCTTGTAGTAGGGGCTCCAAAACTGGACACAGTACTCCAGGTGGGGTCTCACCAGGGCAGAGTAGAGGAGGACAATCACCTCTCTTGACCTGTCCATAAGACAGGACAAAAGAATGTGAGAGCTAAAACATCTGGATGGTGAATGCAGGTGGTGGATAGGATAGGGTAGGATAGGATAGGATAGGCCAGATTGGAAGAGGCCTCTGAGTTCATCCAGTCCAACTTATCACCCAGCCCTATCCAATGGCACTAAGTGCCCCATCCACTCTTTCCTTGAACATCTTCAGGGACAGCAACTCAGAAAGTGTATTGCAAATGTGGTTTCCTTTCAAGATGTTCCTTAACACAAAACATTATCAATGGGACATCATTAGGAAGACTTTCTGAAAAGAAATTCAGAAATGAAATGACTCCGTGTTTTTTGAAAGGGGAGTATGAAGCCTGGCACTCATAAAAATTGAGGATGTTGTTTCTGTAAATAGTGGATGAACTCTTTCATGCCGTGGAGCTGACTCAGTGTGGGATGAGTAAGGGAGAGGTGTGTGATCAGAGAGAGCTTTGGAGCCTTGCTGGCTGTGCTGGGTATTTATTGCTGCAGCAGTCTTGCTGCTGTATATTCTGCCTTTTTTGGAGCTGTCACACTTAGTGGCATAACTATACTAGATGGTCTTTGAAGTCCCTCCCAACCTAAAACATTCTGTGATTCTAAATGTACCTGTTTAGCTGTCTTTGCCCTGTTTGTCCTGTTGAAAGTAGATAAATGGGGGAATAAAAGTTGTCAGGCTTGTTGGAGCAGGTCCCAAGGAGGACCACAGGGACTATCAGGGGGCTGGAACACCTCTTCCATGAGGATAGGCTAGAATCACAGAACCTGAGAGGTTGGAAAGGACCTCCATAGATTGAGTCCAGCCCCGCCTGCCAAGTAGGATCACCCAGGGTAGTTCACACAGCAATGCAGCCTGTGGGTTTTTAAAGTCTCAAGAGATGGGAAGTTGGGGTTGTTTAGCCTGGAGAAGGCTCTGGGGAGGCCTTATTGCCCTCTGTCAGTACTTAGAAGGTCTGCAGGGAAGATGGGGAGGGATTCTTTATCAGGAATGTAGTGACAGGACAAGAGGCAACAGCCTTAGACAGGAAGAGGAGAGATTTAGATTGTATATTAGGGAGAAATTCTTTACTGTGTAGTGGGGAAATGCTGGCATAGGTTGCCCAGAAAGGTTGTGGATGTTCCATCCTGGGAAACATTCAAGGCCGCGTTGGATGGTGCTGGGACCAACCTGGTGTAGTGGAAGGTGTCTCTGTCTGTGGCAGGGAAGTGAAAGTCCCTTCCAACCCACCCCACCCCATTCTATGGTTCCACAATCACATCAGATGGACTAGAAGGCCTATTGGGGATGCTCAATGCTTGCAATAGGATTTTGAAAGCTGCTGCACTCTGCTGCAAATGGTGAAGCAGGATGCCAGGTGACTGCCTGCCACTGACCTGAATTTTCTCCTAGCTGTGAAGTCAGACCAGTGCATTCCTCCTACTCCAGAACTCAAATCAGGCATTGGCCCTTTCCCTGATAACGAAGAGGCTAACCAGTGGGTGTCAGAGGATCAGAACAGTCTGAGTTTGAAGGGACCTCCAAAGGTCACCTAGTCCAACTCCACTGCAGTGAGCAGAGACATCCTCTA
Organism: Psilopogon haemacephalus; assembly: GCA_013396835.1. Taxonomy (NCBI): domain Eukaryota; kingdom Metazoa; phylum Chordata; class Aves; order Piciformes; family Megalaimidae; genus Psilopogon; species Psilopogon haemacephalus. The sequence goes on from VWZI01002821.1 coordinate 61,048, forward strand.
GCAGATGAGGTTGCCCTGCCCAGGAATATGTCCAGAGATGTGGCCTCAACTATATCCCTGGGCAACCTGTTCCAGTGTTCCACCAGCCTCATGGTAAAGAACTTATCCCTTCTACACCCATACCTGTGGTACATGATTGTGTTTCACCTGATGGTACAACCGCATGTGATGAGTGTCTGCCTCCAAATTCTTCAGGGGAAAAGATCTGAGCTTGCTTCAGCTGTGTGGCTTCAGGAAGCAAAGGCTGCCAAGAAAAAGTTGCAAGTGCTTGGACTGGAGAGCGCTGAGGTTGGAAACAGGCTTTCATTCTTCTGGAAGTGAATTCCCTGCTTTTTGGATTACCTTCCAAGGAGCCTGCAGCCTGACATCAATGCCTTTAGCTGGCTGCAGTTCTGATGAAAGCCTGTGAGGAGTGGGAGGACTGGCCCATATTGCTTCATGCCTCACATGTTTCGAATAGCATGGCTGTAGCTCCCCTGTGCCACCAGTCCTTCTCCTGGAAGATCTCACTCCTTGCACACTGTGTCAATGTATGGAAAGCTGCCTCTAATTTGGATTTGGGGTAAGCAAATCAAAGGAAGGAAGCTGGAAGCCAGCAGAGCAGTGAGTGGTGACCTCTGTGATGTAGCAGCAGACAGGGAGACAGCTGTGACTCCCATCAGCACCCAGCCCCCCAAGCTGTGTCACCCCTTTGCAGCATGCCTGAAAAGGTGACAGCCAAGTCATCAGCAGAGAGGGGAGCCATGGGCTTGGGAGGTAGGGGCTACAGTAGCAGAGTGTGGAACAAGCACTCAGACGCTTATCTCTGCTGCATAAACCTGGAGGACCTACCCAACCAGCTTGTCTTTAGCTAATTGCATCTCTCCCTGCCCAGGTTATATCTGTTAGGAAAGCAGAGGCCTGATGCTTTTGGTGACTGCCAGGGAAGGGTTAGAATCATGGAATCAAGTCAGGGTTGGAAGGGACCACAAGGATCATCCAGTTCCAAGCCCCCTGCCATGCCCAGGGGCACCTCACACTAGATCAGATTGGTTACAGCCACATCTAACTCGGCCTTAAACATGCCCAGAGATGGGACTTCCAATACCTCCCTGGGCAACCCACTCCTGGCTCTCACCACCCTCATGGTGAAGAACTTCTTCCTAATATCCAGTCTGAATCTACCCATTTCCAGCTTTGTTCCACTCCCCTCAGTATTATCACTACCTGACAGCCTAAAAAGTCCCTCCCCAGCTTTCTTGTAGCCTGCTTCAGATACTGGAAGGCCACAATAAGGTCACCTGGGAGTCTTCTCCTCTCCAGACTGAACAGCCCCAACTCCCTCAGTCTCTTCTCACAGCACAGCAGCTCCTCCATGGCCAGGGACACCTCACACTAGATCAGGTTGCTCAGAGTCACAACCAGCCTGGCCTTAAACACCTCCAGGGATGAGACTTCCACCACCTCCCCAGGCAACCCATTCCAGGCTCTCACCACCCTCATGGTGAAGAACTTCTTTCTGACATCCAGTCTGAATCTCTCCACCTCTAGCTTTGTTCTATTCCCCCCAGTCCTATCACTACCTGACAGCCTCAAAAATCTCTCCTCAGCTTTCTTGTAGCTCCCTTAAGATACTGGAAGGCCACAATAAGGTCACCTGGGAGCTTTCTCCTCTCCAGACTGCACAGCCCCAACTGTCTCAGTCTCAGACTTTCCTTTGTGCATACAGAGCTACATCAGCCCAAGGGTTCATTCTTCCAATGGCCTGCCAGTGTATGCAATAAGTGTCAAAGAGTTCGTTGCCTCCTACTCTCCTTGCTTGTGCTACAGCCCTGCAAGTAGGGCCAGAGAAGGAGCACACTGTGCCTCCCATTGTCCTCTGAGATGTCATTAAAGTAATTTTCACTAATTTGCTGATTTCACAGGATAGATTCAGGCAGCCAGGGAACTGGAAGTGGTGCCACATGATATATAATCAGTCCTCCTCAACCTCCCAGACAGGGCTCTGGGAAAAGTAATGTGACTGTTCATGTGCTGGGGTTGTTGGATTTGTTTTAAAATACATCAGCAATTTTTAAAATCAAAATGTAGTAATTTCTCAGTGACAAATGCCTCCTGTCTTCTGAAAACAGTCATAGAATCAGTCAGGGTTGGAAGGGACCACAATAATCATCCCTACATCAGGCTGCCCACAGCCTCATCCAGCCTGGCTGCAAACACCTCCAGAGATAGGACTTCCAATGCCTCCCAGGGCAATCTGCTCCAGCATGCCCACATCCCTCGTGTCCCAGGGGCTCCAGAACTGAATGCAGTGCTCCAGGTGCATACTTTAAGTGCCTTTGCCATGTTCTAAATTTACTTCTGCAGCTAGAGAAGAAAATCTGCTCTCTGATGTGAGTTGGTTTTCTTCTTTTTTTTTTTAATTTTTGTACTTTTTTTTTAGAATCTGAATGAACTTTTTCTGGATCAGCTTTTTTCAGTAGGCTTTCCAGTATGCCCCAGGAAGATTCAATGCATTACTCCTGAATCAGATGGGAGTGTGTACTCTTAATTCACTTCTTATGTCTTTGTAGCTATTCTCAGACCTACTTCTGAAAAGTGAAACTTTATGTTTCTCTGCAGGCACGAGACAGGACAAATGGAAAGAAGGGAGGGAATTTTGCATTATTTCCTGGGGATCTTTTTCATCCTGGAGAAAGGGATTTGCACTGTGTAAGAGCACTAAATCACCTGTCCCTGCAAGTAAACTCATAAACCCCAGGCTATTAGGAATGGAGATTGGAGACGTTGCAAGTAAACAGAAAGAAAAGATTTATTTTTAAATTATTCAGCTAAGTGTAACAAAACTGCTGTAAAACGCTCTGGCTGAAACACTTTGTCCAAAGAGTCAAGGCAGAAAAAAAAAGTAATTATTCCACTGAATCCCTGCTCAGCTTGGTACAAGGCTTTTCCTTGGTAGAAAGTAGCCTTTAACCCTTAAAATGCAGGTATAGCAGTGCTGGTGAAGCCTGACTTAGGACAGTCAGCATATTTAAAATGATTTAGCAAGCTCATTTCACTCTTCTATTTCAGATAATGTCATTATAGGACACACTTATTAGAATATTAGATTACTATTAAAGTAGGAAAAGAAAAAAAAAAGAAGAAGAAGAGGAAGCTGGCATGTCTAATGATGGTGTTGGAAATCTAATAGGCATAATGGAGGCTTAATTCACAAGCCACACAATAAAGAGTGGACTCAGTTCTCCTGAGGGGGGAGAAAGTAATCAAAAGATTTAAGGGTAGTCTTCAAACCCTGGAAATGTAAAGATCTAAGGTTATTAATCTTGAGAACCCTTGACGAGCCAGTAAATCACATTAAAAAATTCTTTCAGAGCAAATGAGTTAACTCACATATTCATTTTGAAAGGAGGAAAATGAAGCAATTATTAAACTCATGTTCTCTTAAATGCTTCCATCAGTCTTCTGTCTGTGGCTGCAGGCCAGGCATCTCTGGATTGTGCCTTGATATTGTGCAATTAGTTGTTTCTTTTGCCTTGTTTATGGGGACTTTATTGGCATTGGAACTGGGGGTTTTGTCTTGCTGCTTGTCTTGTGAGAAGGCACTTTATTGCTGAACACAGGTACCTTGCTCCTAACGAGGCCTCCAAATCATAGAATCAGTCGGGGTGGGAAGAGACCACAAGGATCATCTAGTTCCAACCCCCCTGCCATGCCCAGGGACACCTTACACTACTTCAGGCTGCCCACAGCCTCATCCAGCCTGGCCTTAAACATCTCCAGGGATCAGGCTTCCACCACCTCCCTGGGCAACCCCTTTCAGGGTCTTGCCACCCTCATGCTGAAGAATTTCTTCCTAACATCCAGGCTGAATCTCCCCACTTCTACTTTTGCTCCATTTCCCCCAGTCTTATCACTACCTGTTAGTCTAAGAAGTCTCTCCCCAGCTTTCTTGTAGCCCACTTCAGATACTGAAACAGACAGGATGCTGAATGGCAAAGGTATCTCATGCCATCAGGCAATCAATGTCTCCAGTTCACCATTTGCCACTTGATACCAGATCTGATGGAAGAACAAGAGTCCTAGAAATGCAAAGTTCTTGCAGGCTTTGTGGAAACAGCAAACGAAGTCTTAGTGACTGTGCTGAAGCAAAGGCTCTAGGATGAATTAAACCCCAGTAGCTCACACAGAAGAAATCTGAACGTCTAGCTGATGGAGAAGCCTTTAATTATTCTATTTCACTATAAAGCAAAGCCATAAGAAACAATGTTTTCTCCTTCTCTTCCATTTGTTTAAGTGCAGCTATCTACTTGATTGAATTAGTTATCTCCACATTTGCTGAATCATGTAGATTTCTGCCACTTCAGGGTGATCCAGGGCACAGAATTACAGAACTTTAGCGGTTGGAAGGGACATCCAGAAATCATCTTGTCCAACCCCTCCCTGCCAAGGCAGCATTACCCAGGGTAGTTCACACAGGAACGCATCCAGGTGGGTTTGGAAAGTCATTGAATCATAGAATGGTTTAGGGTGGAAGAGAACTCAAAGCTCGTCCAGTTCCAACCCCCCTGTGCCATAGGCAGTGACACCTCCTACTGGATCAGGTCGCTCAAGACCTCATCCAGCCTGGCCTTGAACACATCCAGGGAGGGAGCAGCCACAACCTCCCTGGGCAACCTGTTCCAGTGCCTCACCACCCTCACTGTGAAGAATTTCTTCCTAACACCCCGTTCACATCTCCCCTCTGCCAATTTGAACCCATTCCCCCTCATCCTGTCATTACAAGACCTTGTGAACAGTCCCTCCACAGCCCTCCTGTAGGCCCCCCTCAGATACTGGTAGGTCACTATAAGGTCTCCTGGAAGCCTTCTCTTCTCCAGGCTGAAAAGCCCCAGCTCTCTCAGCCTGTCCTCATAGCAGAGGTGCTCCAGCCCTCTGAGCATCTTTGTGGCCCTCTTTGTGGTCCCCAGAGGAGACTCCACAACCTCTATGTCTATGTGTGTATCTCATAGATCTGTCCAGTCTCCTGCTGTCAACATCAGAACTTTGTTTTATCCTAGTCTCATCTGCTTCCTTGTCCACAGTCTGTCATGGCTGATGTCCTGGAGTCATGGCTACTTCTGCTGCTGGTGTTGTCACATTTTATTAGGAAAAGGCTCACAAAAAAACCCACCAAACCAAATTTTACTCCATAAAGCAGCGAGATGCAAAGAGCTGACTTGCAAACAGCAACCCTTCCCTCTGCTCCTGCCACTTCCATGATAGGCATTTTCAAATGTCATCACTGAGAACTTGCTGTTTCATGGTTTAAAAATAAACGCTGCTGTCAGCTCACCTGAAAAGGCTCAGTGATGCTGTATCACTGGGAACTCTGAGTTTTGCAGACTGGAAGCATACTTTCTGCTGGCAAACTGCCATTTCAGACCACTTATCACTGACAGCAGCGAACTAAGCTTGGCTGAAGTCAGCTCAGTGCACTCCTGCTCGTGTCTATCGATGCAGACACATTTAAACTGCACCAAGAGCTAAATCAATGCTTTAACTGTGGTTAAGTGTGTAACTAGGGCAAGAGAATTAGTCTCTACACGGGAAGAAAGCTCTTCTGAATTGCCAAAAGTAGTGCTGAAGCTTTATCTGAATCAGTCTCTTGTTTTCTTTCCAATACCTCAGCTCCAGACCTGGGGTAAAAATAAACCCTGAGCCTTTACACATCAAGAGTTCTTTTAGCTTTTTCTTGGATGCCATGAAGTAATTTTAATTTGTTGTGTGTGTTGCCTTTGGGTTCAGCATAAGGAGAAGCAGGCCCACTCGACATCTGTCAAAGTATTTTCCTCGGAGAAACCCGTGGGGCTGTTACCCAAAATTCTGTTCACACGTTTGCACAGCTCTGCACTTATCCTTCCTCGCCTCCTAGAAATAATGACTGATTTAGAGGGCCGGTTCCATGTCCTGTGTTTAATTAAAGCCTACACTGTCCTCCTTTTTCTTTTTCCTGTACTGTCTTCCGTGTCCCAGAACTCTTTCCAGAGTGTATAATTGGTGCTGTAATTAAATTCCCCTATTCCAGCATCTTGCTTCTTACTATTACAAACTGTGATTCCATTCACCTTTGGAACAAAGCTTTGCAAATCTATTCATGCCCTTTAGTACAGACTTCACACTTCCCTAGCAAAGCTTCCTAATTTTTCTCCCACCTTAATTTTTTGACTGCGAAGACCCTTGGAATGCAAACAGCCTTAGCAGGCTGCTCTTACCTAGACAACCCTGTAGCAAACTTGCTTGTAGTTTTATGACCATAAACCTCACCTTTCCAGATATTCCTGTGCTTGGCTTCTGTGTAACTCATCAAAATGCTTGCCTAGACCCCTAACAGCACTCACAGCCTTTCTACCCCACAGGTTTCAAAGATGTCCTTGCTCTTGGTGGTGCACTGCTGGATCATGCCTTACTGCAGTGCACACCCACAGCATTTCCTGGTGAGGGACCCTTGTGCTTACCACTACCTATTTAAAAGAGGGCTCTTGGTGCTTACTCACTGCTGGTTCAGAAATGTTCCTCAAATTCAGAGTGCTGATGAGGGCATGCTAATGGGCACTCATTCTTCACCAAAGATTTCATAGAATTATAGAATGGTTTAGGTTGGAAAAGACCTTAAAGATCATCCAGTTCCAACCCCCCTGTGCCATAGGCAGGGACACCTCCCACTAGATCAGGTCGCTCAAGACCTCATCCAGCCTGGCCTTGAACACATCCAGGGAGGGAGCAGCCACAACCTCCCTGGGCAACCTGTGCCAGTGCCTCACCACCCTCCTTGTGAAGAATTTCTTCCTAACATCCCGTTCAAATCTCCCCTCTGCCAATTTGAACCCATTCCCCCTCATCCTGCTATTACAAGACCTTGTGAATAGTCCCTCCCCAGCCTTCCTGTAGGCCCCCTTCAGATACTGGAAGGTCTCCTCCTTGCTAGTTTATATTCTTTTCTTCTTTGCTGAGCAACCTGTAAAGTCTTCCTATTTGTATTTTTAGTAGACCAAGATGTAACAGATCTGATACTAAAGGAAGTTTTAAAGGGTTCTGCATTTCAATGAAGATTCATAGGATTTTATGCATTGGTATATTTAGTATGTACAAATTAGAATAGTTGCATGTACTAAATGCCAAAATAAGAACATTTTGGCTTTAAGGATGAAAACTGAATAGGTGTTTAAGTCATCCATGGTATCTTCAGTACAGGTATCCTTTCACAGATCTCAGAACAACAAAACCTTAGAGCTTTGAAAGGACCTCCAGAGATCATCGAGTCCAACCCCTCTGCCAAGCAGGATCACCCAGGGTAGATCACACAGGAACACATCCAGGTGGGTTTGGAAAGTCTCCAGGGAAGGAGATTCCACAACTTCTCTGGACAGCCTGTTCCAGGGCTCTGTCATCCTCACTGTAAAGAAGTTTTTCCTCACTGAGGCAAAACCTTCTCTGATCCAGTTTGCAGCTGTTGCTCCTTGGCTTATTGCTGCTGACCAGCAAAAAGAGCTTGGCCCCAGCCACTTGACACCCACCCCTCAGATATTTGTACACATTGATCAAATCTCCTTTCAGCCTTCTCTTCTGCAGACCAAACAGCTCCAAGGATATCAGTCTCTCTTCCTAGGGGAGATGCTCAAGTCCCAAATCATCCTTGTGGCTCTCTGCTGGGCTCTCTCTAGCAGGTCTTTGTCTCTCTTGAGCTGGGAAGCCCAAAACTGGACACAGTGATCCAGGTGTGGTCTCACTAGGATGGAACAGATGGAGAGAAGAACCTCCGTAGACCTTACTTCTCCTGGAGGATCATTGTTTGGTAGATAAGCATGCATTGAATGCCAGTCTGTACATCATTTCCTCTCTCAGAAATGCACATGTATATTTCCGAATCCTAGATGCCAGTCAAATATGGGCAGAGTTGTTCAAGGTATGCAGCCAGGTCCTAAACTTTATGTGTGAGCTTCAGCTTTAAGCTTTGGTAGTTCAACAGGACTCTGAAACTACTCATTCAGAGGAAATCTGAGTAAGGATTAAAGCAGAAAGAGCCACGTTCAGCAGCCTGTCTCATACTTAAATGAAAGCTTGAAAGTTAGCTGAAGGTTACTTCAGGCTAATGCTGCCATTCTTCAGTATTAACACCCCAAAGAGGTCTCAAAATGCCAATTTTAATGTGAAGCCTTTATAAAAAATAGCATCTATGGTATTTCTTTTTGTACTTTCAGACCACTATGCTATGAGCATGAACTGGTGCAGCTTAATCCATTTTTCATCCACTTTTACTTTTGTCTTCTGTATTCTGTCTTGTTACTTTGGTACTACTTGGGAGTTAGGCTAAGCCCTTTGCTTCCACTTCCACTCTAAATATATCATCTGTTTCAGGCAGCAGAAAGGACAAAACCAATAATGAGGGTAAATATTGACAAATTTGAAATGCAGCAGAACTCTTTCTTCCTTTCAAAGTATCCTGCAGTTCTGAAAACCAAACCATCAAAAAGTTGTGTTGTGGGGCTGACAATTTGAATTTTTCTCTCCCCTCCCAACACTTGCTAAAAATGGAGGCTTGCTAATTGCAATAGAGAACAGTTCAAACAACTCTCAACCGATTAAAACAAAATTGAGTCTTTATTTCACTAACTCAAATTCAATATTTGAAATACCAAAAGCTTAAATGGGGGACAGCAGATCCAAATTAGCATAGAAGCTATTAGCAATATAATTCTGCAACTTGCTGACAATGAGAATCATGCTTAGTTATTAACTCATCAGGATGTAGTACAATGCTCAACAACACTGTTGTGCCTCTCTCCTCTGCTCTGTCAAGGCTGCATCTGGAGCTGTGTCCACTTTTGGGACCTTCAGTTCAGGAGAGAGATAGAACTGCTTGAGAGAGTCCAGCACAGAGCCACAAAGATGATGAAGGAAATGGAACATCTTTGTCATGAGGAGAGCCTGAGGGAGCTGGGGCTGTGCTGCTGGAAGAAGAGGAGACTGAGAGGTGACCTCAGCAATGGTTATAAATATGTNTCTGGTCTAGGTGATGCTGCTCTGGACTGGATGAGCTTTGGAGGTCCCTTCCAGCCCCTGACGTTCTGTGTTTATTTGATGTGTATGTTCAATATATGAACAACTTCAGGGCGTCATCTGAATAAGCTGAACTATCATAACATGAAATTTTTACATAAAAGCACTGTTCATAATTCTTGTTTTAAAGCCTGACAGACAAATTTTCAGTGGCTATGGCACAATTTCTAAAGCCCTGATGGCTGTTTCTTAAATATATATATATTTTATTTTTTTTTTTCCTGAGTAAAGTGATCCAAAAGTACTTGGGCAACTGTAAAGAATATAACTGAGATTCCAGCTTCCCTGGTATTTTGCTTTTGTAGCTACTGTAATTACAAATTATACAGTCGTTAGGATTAAATGGAAATGTCAGGTTGATGTTTTTCTTAACAAAGTGGATTTTCACACAGGTGACAATGTGCATTGCTTACAAACCAGGGTGATGATACCCATTATATTTTGGGTTTGGTTTGTTTTTTTGTTTGTTTGTTTGGTTGGTTGGTTGGTTTTTTTTCCTTTTCTTTGATGGTGACTGGTGTGGTCTAAATTTCTTATGCTGCTAGGAACAGCAGCAACACGTGTTTGAGTCATCTGGCTACATAATCAGAACACAAATATAATTATATGCACACTCCTCTGCCTCCATCCCAGGAGGCTGCTGTCGCTGTGCTCTCCCTGCAGCAGTCTGGGTCACCTGCCCCAGCTGCATCCTGTTTCTGGCACAGAGACTGCTTTTATACAATAAGGTCCTCACCCTGTTGGGGAGCTGGAAACAGTTCTAATTCATAGGCTTATAGAATGGTTTAGGTTGGTAGGGACCTCAAAGATCATCCAGTTCCAACCCCCCTGTGCCATAGGCAGGGACACCTCCCACTAGATCAGGACGCTCAGGGCTTCATCTAACCTGGCCTTGAACACCTCCAGGGAGGGAGCAGCTGCAACCTCTCTGGGCAACCTGTGCCAGTGTCTGACCACCCTCACTGCAAAGAACTTCCTCCTAACATCCAGTTTCAATCTCTCCCCTGCTAGTTTAAACCCATTCCTCCTCATCCTGTCATTACAAGACCTTGTCAATAGTCCTTCCTCAGCCTTCCTGTAGCCATCTTTAGACACTGGAAGACCTCTCCAAGGTCTCCTTGAAGACTTCTCTTCTCCAAGCTGCAGAGCCCCAACTCTCTGTCTTTCCTCATAGCAAAGCTGCTCCAGCTCTCTGAGCATCTTGGTGGCCTCCTCTGCACTCACTCCAACAGTTCCATGTCCTTGTGTTGGCAACTCCACTACTGCACACAGTACTCCAGGTGGTGTCCCCATGAGAGCAAAGGGGGAGAATGATCTTTAACATACCACCGGAATGGGCTGCCCAGGGAGGCAGTGGAGTCACCATTCCTGGAGTTGTTCAAGCAAAGCCTGGATGGGGCACTTAGTGCCATTGGATAGGGCTGGGTGATAGGTTGGACTGGGTGATCTTGGAGGTCTTTTCCAATCTGGCTTATTCCATTCTGTTCCATTCTATTCTATTCCGTTGTATACCATTCTGTTCTATTCCGTTCTATACTGTTCTACTCTCTTCTATACCGTTCTGTTCTATTCCGTTCTATACTGTTCTACTCTCTTCTATACCGTTCTGTTCTATTCCGTTCTATACCGTTCTGTTCTATTCCATTCTCTTCTAGTCTGTTCCATTCTATTAACTAAGACAAATCTGGATTGAGGTCCCTAGAATACTTGTGTGGTGTTGTCTTACCTCCACTTGTGCTTCTTTCTCCCAGATGCTGCCTACAGACACAGGCATTGGCTTCAGCGCATTTAGAAATCTGATTTCCTGAGCCAACTGCAATTCTAATATGATTAATAATGTTCCCCAGCAAGCTGAATTACCCAACTAATTATTACACATCTATAGCAAGATAACTGTGAAGCTGCCAGCACCTGGTGACGCCGCACTTATTAAAAAGCTGCACCATTCTTGCGCTCCTCTGCCTGGGCTTAGAAGGGTGATCGGGTTTGTTTTTTTGTTTTGAACTGCGCAGCTTCTACTAATCTACTTCTCATTAGAAGCACCAATGCAAATCCTTCCTTTCTGCTTTGGCTGGCGGCTCCGGGATTGTCTGCACACGCAGCGCAAACAAATTTTGCCTTCTCAGTACGGTGCCGCCTACCTCCCGAGCATCTGATTAATCCATCTAATCTGTGGCATTAAAAAAATCGCCTGTTGCCGTGACATAATTAAATTTCCCGATTAAGTATAATTTGATTTCATGTGGAGGGAATTACTCTTCATGGTGTGGGTGGATTGCAAGGAGCGTTCAGAAAAAAAAACAAAAAACCAACAACAAAAAAAATCCAAGCTAGCTAACTTGAGCTAGTGGGGAGGATTGAGCAGTTGGAAGCCTCTGAGAACGTGTCTGAAAGCTCCAGCACACACCCAGCCCCTGCACGTGGTTATGGTTGGTGGCTGAAAACAGGAAGGAAGAAGTATGAAATGACTGAAAGTGTTTCTATGAAACCAGAGCATAGGGTCTTGCTGGGTGGTGATGTTGGCGCAACCTCTGCAGCCACCACCTTGCCTCTGACTTTGGTGTGTGTTGGTAGGATTATAACACGAGCCAGCAGTGGGGCCAGTGGCACCTGGCCTGGGTCAGAAATAGTGGGGCCAGGAGGACAAAGGAGGTTATCCTTCACCTGTTCTTGGCACTGGTCAGGCCACATCTTAAGTACTGTGTCTTCTTCTACTCCCCTCAATTCAAGAGAGATACTGAGATACTGGAATGCACCCAGAGAAGGGCAGCAAGGCTGGGCAGGGGTCTGGAGCGCAGCCCTGTGAGGAGAGGCTGAAGGAGCTGGGAGTGTGCAGCCTGGAGGAGTCTCAGGGATGACCTCATTGCTGTCTACAACTACCTAAAGGGAGGCTGTGGCCAGGTGGGGTTGGGGTCTTCTCCCGGGCAACCAGCAATAGAACAAGGAAGCACAGCCTCAAGTTGTCAGGGGAGGTATATACTGGATGTTAGGAGGAAGTTCTTGATAGAGTGATTGGCATAGGAATGGGCTGCCCAGGGAGGTGGTGGAGTTCCCATCCCTGGAGGTATTCAAGAAAGGACTGGATGGGGCACTTAGTGCCATGGTCTAGTTGATTGGATAGGGCTGGGTGTTAGGTTGTGCTGGATGATCTTGGAGGTCTCTTCCAACCTGGCTGATTCTATTCTATTCTAAAGCAGATGATACGCATGAATGCTTCTACGTCCTGTAATAAGGGTCTGAATTAGTAGTTAAACACTTAATCCTCTTCCACTGAATTTAGTGCTGTGAATACAGGGCAAGAGAAAATACAAATGAATCTGAAACTCTCTGAGAACAGCCAGTTGACTTTGAGAAAAGTAGACTTTGAGGAAAGACGTTTTGTAAAAGCAGAAAACATCTACTTGACTTTCAGCAAGTTCTGAAATCTGGAGTGTGTGTCAAAGGAAGGAAACAGTTACTGGGTTTTGGTTTGGGTTTTTTTTTTTTCTTTTTTCTATTGTGGTAATGACATTAATTAGTCTTAACTCTCTGAGAACAGCCAGTTGACTTTGAGAAGAGTAGACTGTGAGAAAAGACGTTTTGGCAAAGCAGAAAACATCTACTTGACTTTCAGCGAGCTCTGAAATCTGGAGTGTGTGTCGAAGGAAACAGTTACTGGGGTTTGCTTTTTTCTTTCTTTTTTTTTCTATTGTTGCAATGACATTAATTAGTCTTAACACAGGGAGTTAATAGAGTGGCTTAACATAGAGACATAATTTGTCATTCTTAATTAGAAAGTCATCGGCTTTATTTTCTATTTTACCGGCACATTCTGACAGGGCTTCTGATAAACCTGGCTTGAAGCTGTTCCTTTTGATTTACTGTAAGGGTGACAGTGATTACCCTCTCGATTAGTGGTTGAAGGGGGAAGCAAATAAACACACTCTAAAAACCACAGCAAGACAGGGTAGGTATAATGGAGTCGGAGCCACCCAACAGATTCTTCCCGCTTGGGAAGTAACAGATAGGATTGACTTGAAAATAGTTGCAGAAGTATTTTTTAAAGGGAAGTCTTGGCAACGAGATGCAAAACCTGTTGACACCACGAGTATGTGATTGATTTTCTAGCAACATTTGCAGCATGCCTCTCTGCTCTGCAGGCAGCTTCCTCAGTCGTCTTCTCACTACCTTCAGTCCTTCCCATTATAGCAAGATTGTCTTTGGCACGGTGACTAATGACTCTTTCCTGCCTATGCCAAGGTTGATCTTCCTGCTGTCCTTCTGCTTTGCTTTCCCTGGTCTCCAGTGAGACACTAAAGGCTCCTTCTCTTTTCACGCTGAGAATTATTCCCCAGTCCTCAGATAATATGTATGTGGGCAGGCACTGCTGCAAGCATTTCCACCACTGTGACCTGTGTCGCATAAAGGGGAGCTTATCTTACACCAGCAAACAGAAAAATCCCTTTAGTCCCTGCTCTTTGCCAGTAATTCACACCTGCCTCCCACCCAGATAATGTAATCTGTGGAGGCTTCAGGACACCATTTATCATCTCTACCTCTTCTCATTTACTGGACCTGCTAAAGTTATCTCCACCTCCTTCTGCCCCAGTCCCAGCACCCACATAATCCATTTAAATCCTTCCTTTTATTTTTTTCCTCCCCCTTCTGCTGCATCCTCAGCTTCAAGGTCCTATGTGGCATCTCTCAATGTTTCTAAGTATATCCAGCACTAAGGTACTGGAGTGTTCTTGCTACGACTCAGCAGAGCCAGCAAAGACAATTTATCTTTCGCCCTTTGTCTGCTGCTCATGGCTGTATAACAAAGTGGACTTTGGGCTTTTTTCCAGTCTTCCTGCAGGTTCAGGATCACAGGAGTTCACCTATAAGGAGGTAAATAGGTCAGACTGGCAATCTGTTTAGTTTGAGAAACCATTTTCAACACAGACTATTAATTTTTCTTTCTTCCTTTGCCCCTTTTTTTTTTTTTCACTTTTAACTTCAACTCCACTTTTTTTTTTTTTAATACATATAATCTTATTTTTATGAAAGTTGCTTTCAAGAGAAAGCTAAAATAACAAAATGAGCCTTGAGCTACATTTAAATATCCTTTAATCCTCTGGGGCAGTGTATTCCATAGTCATAAACCATCTGCTGCGTAAGCCAGGTCTTCTCCTCACAAGTTTCAATTAGATTGACTGCTTCATGAGAGTGTTAACAGGATTTAATGAAAATGAGGCACTCATGCAAAGAACCTGTACCCAAACCCTTTGTGCTTTAAAGATGCTTCCAGAGAAGGGCCACGAGGATGCTCAGAGGGCTGCAGCACCTCTGCTATGAGGACAGACTGAAAGAGTTGGGGCTGTGCAGTTTGGAGAAGAGGAGGCTCCAAGGTGACCTTCTTGTGGCCTTCCAGTATCTGAAGGGGGCTACAGAAAAGCTGGGGAGGGACTTTTTAGGCTATCAGGGAGTGACAGGACTAGGGGGAATGAAGCATAGCTGGAGGTGGGGAGATTCAGCCTGGATGTGAGGAGGAAGTTGTTCAGCTTGAGAGTGGTGAGAACTTGGAATGGGTTGCCCAGGGAGGTGGTTGAGGCCACATGGCTGGAGGTGTTTGCAGCCAGGCTGGCAGAGTCTGTGGGCAGCCTAATCTAGGGTAGGGTGTCCCTGGGCATGGCAGGGGGGTTGGAGCTTGATGATCCTTGTGGTTCCTTCCAACCCTGACTGATTCTATGACTTCCACAGAAAATGCAAATGCTACTTTGCAATCAACATTAATTAGTCTTATTTTCAAAGGCTAATAGGACATTTCTAGGAATATATTTTAGGTTCCTCTTCCAGATCTAGAAGATCTGAGCAAACTAACCCAAAACATGCCCTAAAAACTCATCATCTCAGTATATATTTTCTCTGTGTTTTGAAATGTGTTGGAAAAGGACTAATGAAGTGGTTTCACAGATGCAGTCAAACAGATTTAAAAGTGTCTCATGTCTTTATTCCTGTTGATTAAAATTTGCCACTAATCATTTCGGGGTTTTGAGTGCCTATAACATCTTAATAACATCTGTTCTGTAAAAGAAAAAAATAAACAAACCACAACTTTATGCTTTTTTAAAAATTATTTTAGACTATACTGTTTATTTATTAACTTTGGAAGCATGAAAATAATTCTAAGAGCAACAGGCATGACTCTTCAGTGTTCTGGTGGAAGATGCTGAAGCAATGCTTTAAACTATTTCCCATCTGAACCTGGGCAGGGCAAGGGTTAGAGCTGCCCTGTGACTCTATGAGCAACCTTGCCAGCAAGGTGGCTCAAGACAGCCCTGGGTTTGCTCCCTCCTGCTCCTGGCTCTTCCAGTGCTCTCAGAGCTGTTGCACATGCTTTGTGCTACTTGAGTCTCCTTCCAAGAAAGAAAGAGCTGTATTTGCTATTTTAAGCAAAGATGGGCGTATTGTGTTTCATTATTTTGAGAAATGCTTAGAGCTACAGAAACTTAGCTTGCAGAGAAACCAAATTTGCATGTGATTGATGCAGTAGGCTTGCAGCTGATGCAATGAACAGTGCACTGCCTAACCCAGCTTCAGATGGAACAGGCTGCTGCTCCCTCTTCATGTTAAGTTTTTGCTTAAGAGGCCAAGCAAAATTAAACTCTTCCATTTTCTCACTTCTAAAATGATGACTTAGTGGGCATTCACAAATTCAGAAGAGCAGCATTGAGTGCTTACTGACCTGGGAGAGTCTGTCCAACAGGCAGCCTGCCTGCGTAAGGGTAGTGTTTAAAATGCATGAATTCACAAATGACAAGAAACTGTCTTGAGGAAAAGGTAAACTATGTGGAGAGAAAATGAGTTCAATTGACTCTACTGTATGTCAGCAGGACAGCTTATAAGCTATGCCAGGCTTAGGGCAGAAGTTTGTACAAGGATACAGCACAGAAGTATCTGGCTTATTTATTGCTTATGGTTTATTTTGGATAGTTTACACTAATTCAGTGGCTTATCAGTCAGACTTAGAATCAAAGAATGGTTTAAGCTGGAAGAGACCTCAAAGATCATCCAGTTCCAACCCCCCTGTGCCATAGGCAGGGACACCTCCCACTAGAACAGGTCGCTCAAGGCCTCATCCAACCTGGCCTTGAACACTTCCAGGGAGGGAGCAGCCACAACCTCCCTGGGCAACCTGTGCCAGGGTCTCACCAGTCTCACTATGAAGAACTTCTTCCTAACATCCCATATAGATCTCCCTTCTTCCAGTTTAAACCCATCATTCCTTTGTCCTGTCAAAACAAGACCTTGTCAATAGTCCCTCCCCACCTCTCCTGTAGCCCACTTTAGATACTGGCAGCCTTCTCTTCTCTAGGCTGCAGAGCCCCAGCTCTCTCAGCCTGTCCTCATAGCAGAGCTGCTGCAGCCCTCTGAGCATCCTCGTGGCCCTCCTCTGGACTGGCTCCAAGAGTTCCATGTCCTTCTTGTGCTGGGGGCTCCAGAGCTGCACACAGTAGTCCAGATGGGGTCTGATGAGAGCAGAGCAAAGGAGCAGAATCCCCTCCCTTGCCCTGCTGGCCACACTGCTCTTAATGCAGCCCAGGACACAGTTGGCTGTTTGCCATAGAACAAGTTTATGGCTGCCCTGTGGTACTGCAGCAGTACAAAATATTTTGGCCAATCTTGCTTCAGTTTACAATTCGGTCAGGCATAAGAAAGGAAATAGGAAAGATTTACACTTTTTGTTGCACTGATGGTGAAACAGAAGCAGGCAAGGTGACATGAGTTGCTCAAGATCAGAGCAGGTCAGGACAAGCATTCAGACACTGCTTTTAACACAAGGATGAAAAGAGCAAGGTTACATGAGGAGCAGATCATGACTACTTTAGCTGTTTGTACACAGCTTATTCATTTCTCACACAAATATCTTGTTGGATCTCACTGAGCTGGCATAAAATCTTGTGCCAGCATAAAGTCTTCTGTTATTGCGCATTTTGTTCATATAGTATGTTTTATTAATGCAGTATATTATTCATATAAGTATTTTATTCCTAGGCAACTGATTCTCTTTCATACCCAGTTTCAGAGTGACACTGAATATATTTCTGGTCCCACTCACACAAAAGGTCACTAACTTGATTTAGTTTTCTCTTGTAGTTTACTGCTAGAGATACTTTTTTGTCGTTGTTCCTTTTCACTCAACAGACATTTTCATGTCCTCATTTAATGGCATCTAAATTCTCCCCAGCTCCTCACAGACTTTCATCCAACAGAACTAGTTATTAACTGCAGCACCTGCTTTCCAGAATATTTTCCTTTATTATTAATTTTGACTGGCCCTTGTATTTTGTCAACAGCCACTGAATGGAATGGTAATGTTATACTGTAATTCTTATTGCACAAATAGTGGGTAACACATTACTTCAAGGGAGGAGGAAGCTGGAGGACATTCATAATCCTGTATACACAGGCTGGACAGACTATAGCAATACAGAGCACTACATAGAGTCATAGAATGGTTTAGGTTAGAAGAGACCTTAAAGACATCAACAATCAATTTTTAGATGCTAAAAGCAATGGTTTGGGATCTTTTATTTTTTTTTTTTTACCTTGACTGAAAACTGCAAACCCACATCCAATAATTATCAGAGGTTTAGTATGAATAATTAAATAGAAGACTCACCTCTTCCTACTTCTATACAGAGGCATATTTGTGTGTGTATGTGTGTGTGTATGTATATCTATACCAAGAGCAATGTCCTGCATCTGGGTTAAGGCAATCCCAAGCACAAACCCAGGCTTGGCAGTGAGTGGCTGGAGAGCAGCCCTCAGGAGAGGGACTTGTGGGTGCTGATGGACAAGAAGCTCAACGTGAGGCAGCAGTGTGCACTTGCAGCCCACAAAGCCAAGCAGAGCCTGGGCTGCAGCAGGAGAAATGTGGCCAGCAGGGCAAGGGAAGTGATTCTCCCGCCTCTACACTGCTCTGGTGAGACCCCACCTGGAGTACTATGTCCAGTTCTGGAGCCCCTGTTACAAGAGGGATGTGGAGATGCTGGAGTGTGTCTAGAGAAGGGCCATGAGGATGCTCAGAGGGCTACAGCACCTCTGCTATGAGGACAGACTAAAAGAGTTGGGGCTGTTCAGTCTGGAGAAGAGAAGACTCCCAGGGTACTTTATTGTGGCCTTCCAGTATCTGATGGAGACTTATAAAAAAGCTGGGGAGGGACTTTTTAAGTTGTCAGAGAGTGACAGGACTAGGTGGAATGGAGCAGGTGGTGGGGAGATTCAGTTTGGATGTGAGGAGGAATTTCCTCGCCATGAGAGTGGTGAGAGCCTGGAATGGGTTGCCTAGGGAGGTGTTTGGTGCCACATCCCTGGAGGTGTTTTTGGCCAGGCTGGCAGAGGCTGTGGGCAACCTGATCTAGGGTAGGGTGTCCCTGGGCATGGCAGGGGGGTTGGAACTGGCTGATCCTTGTGATCTCTTCCAACCTTGACTGATTCTATATACTTTAAAAGAAAAAAAAAAGAGGTAACAAATCTTGAAAGCAATACCTGGGGTTTTGCCCAAGAAGCATAAAAGTGTCTCTTAACCTATTAGCTAAATTTAGTCATCAGTCCTGGTGCCCATAGTGGGAGGATGGTGCTCTCAGGCCAAGAGAGGAGAGGGAGAGGAAAAAGGCTACTCCAAAAACAATTCAGAGCATTTAAACCAAGATCCTATTCTGAATATGCATCTAGAGAATAATTTTTCTTGACAGGACAGTAGAGATGAGCAATTGTACTACTAGGATGACAGTATCAGTAGCAGATTTCTTTTGTGTGTAGCTATAGCTGTGATTATAAGATACCCAAAGCTAGCAGGAATTCCTGTAATTGCAGTGTCTGAATCCTGCTGCTGTGTTTTGCTAGTTTGTGCCAGCTCAGCTTGGCTGTACTTTGGTGAATTCCTTCTTTCTGGTTCTCCAGCTGCCTCTTAGCTCCTGTGCCATGGTGGAGGGTGGCCTGCCAACCTTTACATCAGGCAATGTGGGTGCTTTTCCCCACATGCCTTCTCTCCCCACCTGTGATCTTTTCCAGGCACAGGCAGCAGGTCTCCTGAGTTTGTCTTGATTCCATTGTTAGGACACAACATGAGCATGCACCATCACTGGGGTGTTAAATGCACATATGTATTTGCATGAAGGGTGAGGATATGTGGATGCCTTCCTCCACCCTTCCCTTTTCTGTGGCTACAGGTACAATGCTGTTATTTCAAATAGAGCACAGATCTTGGCCCTGGTTTTATCAAGGAGCAGATAATTGCCTTTTCAAACCCAACGCACAGTAACCATTTTTCCATCACAGTGCAAAAGGAATATGTTGTGGTGGCAGTTCTGTAATGACCTAGAAATTAATGCTGTCCGCCTGGAAATGGGAACAATTTCCTTTTCAGGGGGAATGACTGCTTCCTCTTCTCTTGGGCAAGTGTTCCAGCCACCACATTACCCTATCCAGGATCTTTTGTTTGATTTTTTGCTTCAGCTCAGTCATTCTTGTGTCCTTTGTTCACAGAGATCCAGTTTCAATAGATGGGATAGATAGTACTCCGACCCAAATTACTGGGTAATGAGGAAGGCTTGAGGAAGGAGCTGAAAGGAACTATTATACTTCCTAGCTATATTCTTATGTAAAAGAACACTATTGCCTTCATCTATTGAAAATCACAATCACGAGATTAAGGCCCTGAAAACCAGAGGAGTGGGGGGAAAAAGAACAGGCATTATGTTCCTCTGGACAGGAGGATTCAGGGAACAAGATGGTCAGCCTCACCTTGGTCTCTGAGGAGCTCAGGAAGCACATCTTCCTGGAGTTCACTCCCAAACATATAGCATATGACAAAGCAGTAAGGCAGACTGGGCTGCCCAGATCTGACTCTGTGGTTGCTCAGCATGAAGCAGTGGATGGGATCTAACCAGACCATAGCAACACTTCTGACATCTCCTATAGCATTCTCACTTAGGAGCTGAAAAAACTGTTACCTAGAGGAATAGGCAATCAAGCAGGTTGGAAACTGGCTGCACGATTTGGTTCAGAGAATAGCAACTCATGGCACAACATGCTTGTGGCAGGCCATGATGAGCAAGAGGCTTCAAAATCAGTACTGGGGATGATGCTTTCCAGCATATTCATTGCTAGCTTAGATGACAATATGGAGTGCAACTCCTGGAGGGCATTGTGCTACACAGGGAAAGTCATTGGCATGGTAAACATCAGTCTCTAGTAGGGGCAGCGTGCTGAAATTCAAAACTGGCCCAACAGCAGCCCCGTGATGGTCAGTAAGGAGAGGCACAGATTTATGTGTGTGGGACAGAACAAGCCTAGAGCACCTTCTCAGCCTGAGAAGCAACCAAGGGGGCAGCAGCCCTGCTGAAAGGGACCCACAAACACTGCAGTGCATTTCAGGGATGGTCAGTAAAGAGAGGCACAGATTTCTGTGCGTGGGACAGAGCAAGCCCAGAGCATCTTCCCAGGCTGAGAAGCAACCGATGGAGCAGCAGCCCTGCTGGAAGGGACGCACAAATATTGCAGTGCATTGCAGGATCAGCGTGGGCTGCCCAATTACAGGACTTCCAGATGCTTTTGTGGAGGCAACTTGTGTGATACTGAGAGGCCCAAGGTGAAAGCACATCTCAACCTAGACAGATTTTTAGAACTGAGACCAGAAACATCAGCACTGGAGAAATGCCTCTGCCTAAATATTTCATGTGGTAAGACTTTCAGTATCTCCTTGGGAATTTGTTTTTTTTTTTTAAGGTTCTTCTACAAAATCTACACTATCTATGTACCATCAACTTCACTAATTTTACCTGTCAGAGAATGAAAGTATCTTAATTAATATGTAATTATGCACGAGAATCAGTAACCTAAATTTAGGAAAGCAGCTAAAATGACTGCTTTAAGTAATCATAAGTAACATTTAAGTAGATAATTACGCCTCGGGCCCACCCTTGCAAAACATTTTTTTTTTTTTTTTTGGATTGTGAATCATTCTCTACTGAAAGCTTTTACCAAAGACACGATGAGCTTGCAAGGATTTGCAGCTGCCCTCCCTTCACACGCAGAGCTGGCTCCAAACTGGCTGGAGTATGCATGCACCCGGGGCTGCGGGACCCACAGCTCACCCAGTCGTGCACCAAACAGAAAGGAGCCAAACTGATAATAGCTCTTCAAACGACACACAAAGCAAACAAAAGTTTACTTATGCAGATGACAGCTCCCATTTTGAGGACTTTTAAGTATCAGTCCCATGCTGCCTGCCTCATTGTAGTCAGTTGCCTTCCCCTGCCCTTCAGGATTGACTCCTTTAATCTCCAAATAATTTCATCCTGAAACAGTTAAAATGATGGGAACCCAAACAATGATCTTTTCTACTGTTTTGAAGAGGATGCAGCGAACAACTTGTAAAGCTTAACGAGTTTTTAACCCACTCCCCTCGAAGTTTCTCAATTCACCTTTTTACTAAAAATCTTCATTTTCTTAGCCTTGAGTAGTATTTAAATATAAAGCCATGCATGACACAAAAGCTCCCATCCTGCTTTAAAACCAGGTGCTGTAACTTCGCTCAGGTTCAGCAGGAAGGCTACCACAGTGTCAGACCTCCGAAGACAGAAAAGCAGAGGTGGGGGGAGTGTGGGGGGGTGTCTTTTAGATAGGAAATTTTAATCTGCTTCATCTTTTGTGTCTCTTTTAGGTCTTATCTGTCAGTCTTGTAGCCTGCAAGGTTGCATCCAATTACATCACGGCTGGTTTGCTAACTATGTCAAACTAAGTTAGGCAAAAACCACAAAATAAGGTTTAGGTTCTTATCCTGATACGTTCTCGTTAACTCCAGCATTGCACAATTGGATCAGCAATATCTCACCCATAGCTATAATAATTCACCAGGATGATGTCACTTAAGCTGTTACCTTGCATATAGGAGGTGCTATGCAAATAGAGTTGATTACCAACTGCTTTTCTCCCTTTTGAAGGTTGACTTCGGGGGGGG
>VWZI01002821.1:86700-139832 GCA_013396835.1 Psilopogon haemacephalus
GATCCCCGGGGGGGAAAAAAAAAAAAAAAAAAAAAAAGAAAAAAAAAAAAGGGGGTGAGATAGAATTCGACGATGAAACCTTGTTAAAAAGGTGAAGGGGTAGATGCGGATCTCCTCCGGAGAAAATGCAAGACTCAGTGCTGCCGTGGTTCTGAGGTCACTGTCATAGCTGTTTGTGTTTTGTTGTGTTTAATAGGTGGCTGATCATACCTTTTAACAACAGATTTCTTTGAGACGGCTTTTTAGATTCCGTAATGGGGATGCAAAACTAGCGAGCGAGAGCCCTCGGCTTTACTCTTTGTTGTCTGCATTTGGAATTGACTCGGATGTGATTTGCGTGTAGGGTTAAAAGTGCTGTCTTCTTTATTTCAGAGCTCTAGGGGAAGAAGATGTTGTCTCTTCTGACATCTTGCGATTGAGATCCCCGAGAACAGGTTCAGTAAGACTCCCAAGTTCCTAAGGAAGGACGCTCACGAATGTATTGAAATAAGAAGCCCTAAACGTTATTTCTTTCCCTGTCGTCTCTACTGCTTAAGAAACAATAATCTGAAGCACTTCTCAGACACTTGTCCAGATGTACGAAGCCTGCAGAGCTTGCTCCCTAAACTGACCATTTCAGAGTAAGTGGTACTTAGTACTCTGAAGAAAAAAAAAAATCACCTTCTCTAACGCAGCTCCCAGAAGGAACATTTTGTTGTGGACAGCCTTTTCTGGATGTATATCCAGAGAGATTAAGACTTGGAGTTAAAAGGCATGTAGTGTACACTGAAAAGTTTGGCTTCCCCTCAGCTTTTCCAGATGTATTGTCTCCCCTGCATACTGGGAACACACACGACTGCAAAAAACTGCAGATGCAGCCATGGAGCTGCGTGGACCTCTGAGCCGCAGGAGAAGTATTGTTGAGCGCTGGTATCAGACACCGCTTCACGATGTCAGCTGAGCTGTGAGTGTGTTATGCTGATGGTAATAAAGCACACAGATGGAGTGACACCCTTCCTGAGGAGAGGCTGTTAAGTTTTAAGAGGCAGGTTACCTGATCACCACCACCTCCCAAGTCAAGTTCCGTGCAGAAGGTTTTTTTTTTCCAGCACAGGATGACCGCGTCTCTCCCCACCCTGAGATGCTGAAGGTGTCACTGCTGCTGCTTATGACAAATCCAAGAGAAGAAGCTTTGTAAAATGGCTCAGACCAGCTTGCTGCAAGGAAAGCAGTTTTACTGTAGGGAGTGGGTTTTCCACAAGCTTCAGCACTGCCTCCAGGAGAAAGCTAACTGCAGCAGCAGTGCTGCCAATAAACCGTCTCTTGTAGCGAATTCTGGGAATAATACTGGTGGTGTCTCTGGAAAAGGAGCTGCCTGGGGTGTATTGTTGGTAGGAGGGCCCGGCAGTGGGAAGACAGCCCTCTGTACTGAGTTACTGTGGCCCAGCTCACCTGCAAACCTCCAGAGAGGCTTACATCGTCAGGCTCTAGCCTTCCATTTCTGCAGGGCCCAAGACTCTGATACGCTCTGTGTTGGAGGGTTTATTAGGGGCTTAGTTGCACAGATCTGCCGCAGTGGACTGATCCCGGGATATGAGGACAAACTAAGAGATCCTGCTATTCAAAGTCTCTTGCAGCCTGGGGAGTGCGAGAGGAACCCTGCTGAGGCATTTAAAAGGTAAAAAACAAAACAAACCTTGTGAAAAAAATAGGAGAGGGGGAAAAAAAAAAAAAAGTTGATGTTGACTTCTCTTTAGGTGTTCCTTCCAAGGAATCTACAGTGCAGATGGTTTAAAACATCTTTCTTTCAGGGCTTGTTATCTCTGTCAGAGCTTGCAGACCTTCCATGGAAAAAATCTAAATTTATCCTTACAGCCATCATAAATAATTACGTTTAAAAAATAAATAGTGAGTTTAATCCCATTTTTGTATTAATACCCAATATTTTGGGAAGACTTCGATTGACTTCAGAGAGGCAGATAGCAAGTTAGTGGCCTTCATGTGTCATAGAGGTAGGGCAGTTGTCCTTCACAGACTCCAAATAGAAAAGCTTCCAATGTTGTGCTGTTAAGAGGAAGCTGGACTAATGGATCTCTGGGTCTGGTCCAGCACATCAGTTTTATGTTTGTTTAAAAATACGTGCTAGGAAAAATGTCAATTAACTCCTTATGTTGCTTCTCACAATATGCACAGTTTGTCTTAAATCTTTACTGCTACTTCTTTTTGCTTTTTTTTTTTTTAAGTTTTCCAAAGTGGCGGATCAGAAATTTATCAGGAGGGGCTCACCCTGCCCTTTAGAAGGTTTGACAGCTAGAGAAACTGAAGGGAAATACTTAGTGTGTTTTACTTAGTGTGCCCTAACAAACCCAAGTGTCTTCGGTGTCACCGAGAACCTGTGTTGCTGTAGGGATGCTGATTCGTAAGCGAGAGTGTAGAGCCATAGACCGCTTGGAACAATGTATTAAACCGTGAGTGTCACTTTTCATTCCCCGGGGTCACAATGAAGGCACATTCAGAAAGGTGAAGGCTTGGCTGTAGTAACACAGCTTCAATTAATTGTGTGGCCAGTATTAAAGCTTGCCTGGAATATTAGTTCAACTGAAGTTCTTCAGTGTGGTGTAGCGCTGTAGCTTTCTTTGGTACTTCAGGGTTTGCTGGATGCTGTTTGCAGTATAAGAACAAAATTTTGTCTCTTTTATTTTGTTTTTCCTTTTTTCTTTTCTTTCATGACTACCAAGACTGGGTAAACAAATAGTGAGGGTGAAAAATAGTGCCTGCTCATGGTGGTGTAAAAGAGCCTTCCAGTTTTGATATCTGTTAAGTCCTTGTCCGCTGGATAAACAGGATGCGTGCCTACATTGTTCTCAGTGTAGTGTCTTAAATAGTCTAAACCAAGGCTAATTCTGGAAATTTTTGTGTTGTTTGTCGCTAGCAGTTGTTCAAGTCCATATTGCAGAAGTATTAAGCCCTCTCAAGTTCTAATGACTAAAAAGTGGGTGAAATGAGGTGTCCATAAATGGAAGAGCAGACCTGCCATCTACCTTTAGGCAGTCTTTTAGAGTCATGGAAGTAGATTTATCTGGTGAACAAGAGCCTGTTTGTGTTTAAAAGACTATTACAAGGAAATCTTCCTCACTGACTAGAGGCAGGTGCTCTCAGGAGCTGGAATCCTTCCTCTTACTGCCAAGAACAGGAGTTAGGTAAATGTCTTTAGACAAAAATGCGGTATAGAAACATTAAAGGTAGTTGTCAGTCAGAATCAGCTTTTAAAGAAGACCACTTTTTTGTGATGTTTTTGAGTATTTAGGTCATTATACAGGGTTCTTGGGTTTGTACTGCAAAAATGAAATAGGACACAACATCTGGTACTATTCTTTACCTTCTTAAATTTCACAGCAGTGATTGTGAACTAGTATTGCACTGAAGTACTTAGGGTGTACTACAACAGCTTCAGTCAAGCAGGAGAGTTTTTTTGGCCCTTCATCTATTCCCCTTCTGCCCACCTACCCTGATCTCCCTCTTTCTGTGGTAGATACTCTTCCTTCTCATGTTTCAGATTTAAGGGAGATGAGGTGTTGGAGACAAGGTGCCGTACTGGAAATACAAGTTTTCAGCACTGGGGCAGGGGACCGGGAGGTGGCTGTTGACAGCAGCACCATGAGCTTCTTCTCCTGCTTGTATGATACAGTTATTGTCCACAAGTGAGGAACTTGGCCAACCTCTTCCCACCTTCAAGTACCTCAATCATGTGCTAATTGAGTTTCTTTAAATGTATGAGACAAGTCAATATTTTTCAAGACTTGTAAGACTGAGCCCTTCAGCATTCTGATCTGGTGTGTTTATGCTTTCTGTTAGGGGAAAGTTGTGATGTGGAATGAGTTCTAGAAAGACTTTGCTAGCTTGATTGCCTTTCTCATTGTGTGAAGGCACTGAAACAGCACAAAGCTCTTGTCTGAGTGCACCATTGATTTTTCTTTTTTCTCTTATTTTAATTGATTCACTAGCTGTTTCTTCAAAGATGCTGTCAAATTTTTGCTCTTCTTTGCATATCTGCTCCAGACACAGCTATATGCTCCTGGCCTAAAACAGCAAGGCTTCTCTTGAGAAGTGCTGAAGAAGGCTGCACCATTCTATTTTTGTTAACTGCCCTACAAATAGTGAGAAACGAAAACTTTCTGATGCTTTGTGGCCTGCCACTTTGTTGGATGGTATAAAGTTTGTGGGTTAACATAGTCGATCTTCATCGACTATCCCCAAGACCTGGGGGTCTGGGTAGATGAGAAGCTCAACATGAGCCAACAGTGTGCACACACAGCCCAGACAGCAACTGTGTGCTGGGCTGCAGCAAGAGAAGTATTGCCAGCAGGGCAAGGGAGGGGATTCTCTCCTTTTACTCTGCTCTCCTCACACCCCACCTGGGGTACTCTGTGCAGTTCTGGAGCCCCCAGCACAGGAAGGACATGGAACTGCTGGAGAGAGTCCAGAGGAGGGCCGCGAAAATGATCAGAGGGCTGGAGCACCTCTGCTATGAGGACAGGATGAGGGAATTGGGGCTTTTCAGCCTGGAGAAGAGAAGGCTTCCAGGAGACCTTATAGCAACCTTCCAGTATCTGAAGGGGCCCTACAGGAAGGCTGGGGAGGGACTATTCTCAAGGTCTTGTAATGACAGGACAAGAGGGAATGGGTTCAAACTGGCAGAGGGGAGATTTAAGCAGGATGTTAGGAGGAAGTTCTTCACAGTGAGGGTGGTGAGACACTGGCACAGGTTGCCCAGGGAGGTTGTGGCTGCTTCCTCCCTGGAAGTGTTCAAGGCCAGGCTGGATGAGGCTTTGAGCGACCTGTTCTAGTGGGAGGTGTCCCTGCCTATGGCACAGGGGGGTTGAAACTGGATGATCTTTGAGGTCACTTCCAACCTAAACCATTCTATGATTCATCTGAAATGTTTTTCAAATGAGTTTTCGGCAATGCTGGTGCTCATGGTGATCCATGTGCAAAAGTGATGACCCAGAGTGTTAAAAGTTTTCTAGCCTTCTGTTTGGATGCCTTCTCTTAATGTTATTAATTTTAGTAATTATTTAATGTGCCCTGAAAATTCTTTCAGGCATGGGCATATCTGAAGAGCTGAAAGGGTTGATCTGTACAAGATGTGTTTAAGACCCATTGGTTGCCTCACTGAGAAAACTGCTCCTTACAGCACTGCTTCTGGGGCACTTCATAGAATCATAGAATGGTTTAGGTTGGAAGAGACCTTAAAGATCATCCCGTTCCAACCCCCCTGTGCCATAGGCAGGGATACCTCCCACTAGATCAGGATGCTCAAGACCTCATCCAGCCTGGCCTTGAACACCTCCAGGGAGGGAGCAGCCACAGCCTCCCTGGGCAACCTGTGCCAGTGCCTCGCCACCCTCACTGTGAAGAACTTCCTCCTAACATCCCGTTCAAATCTCCCCTCTGCCAGTTTAAACCCATTCCCCCTCGTCCTGTCATTACAAGACCTTGTGAACAGTCCCTCCCCAGCCTTCCTGTAGGCCCCCTTCTCATGCAGTCCTGGAGCAGAGAGCTGGTCTTAATTGGAAGGGAGAATGCCAGAGCCCTATCATTGAGATGAAAGTGGAGCAGAAAGTATATGCACACTGGTGCTGAACTCATTGTCATGGTTCTTTTTGCAGGTTTCCAATCAATCACAGCTTTTCTTCTAGTTCCTGATGCGTGCTAGTCCTATTTAAAGAGGGAAACCTCCGAGTTGACTAAGCTGGGCAGCTGATGAGAAGCACCCACCTAAAATTTTGAAGCAATAGCAGCAAAGAATTGTTGGCTGTTGCTGTTTCTCCACACCCTAGTGCTCTGTGAAGCTGTGCTGCCTGTGCTATAGCTCCTGTGCTTGGGTGCACACAGAGCAGATTTGCCTTGTGATGGAACACAACCAATAACGTTCAGTGGTGTAAAAAGTGAAGGCGTTTTATAAGCCTCTAAACTAGATCTGTAAACTTGATTGTGAGCAATGCCAGAGGAGGTCACCTAAGGTTTCCTGCTGACTGCAAGTTTGAAGCAGGGGTCTGCGTGGCTTTCTTGCATGAATCATTTGTTTGGACAGCATTAAAATGCAACAAATCTTGAGCCAATAGCTGTTATCTATGTGAAGTTGCTTCTCACTCCAAAGGGACACAGCCTCTGGTGTTTTGGGTTTGGCAACCTGGTGGAAATCTCATAAGCAGCAGAATGCAGAGTAAAAGCACTGGGACTGGAAATCACTGCTAACAATCATTTTCTCCACTATGGCCCTTCACTGTGTCCATTTATGTGCTGCTTTTGTATTTTTCTTTAATTTTTTTTTCGCTTCCCTGTTTCCCTTGAGAGGGGGGTATCATCAAAAAGTTGTGAATTGCAAGTGACTTAGAATCATAGAATCAGTCAGGGTTGGAAGGGACCACAAGGATCATCTAGTTCCAACCCCCTTGCCATGCCCAGGGACATCCTACCCTAGGTCAGGCTGCCCACAGCATCATCCAGCCTAGCTGCAAACACCTCCAGCCATGTGGCCCCAAACACCTCCCTGGGCAACTCATTCCAGGCTCTCACCACTCTCATGCCGAACAACTTCCTCCTCACATCCAATCTGAATCTCCCCACCTCCAGCTTTGCTCCATTCCCTCTAGTCCTGTCATTCCCTGATTGCATAAAAAGTCCCTCCCCAGCTTTTTTGTAGGCCCCTTCAGATACTGGAAAGCCTCGAGAATGTCACCTGGGAGCCTCCTCCAGCCTGCACAGCCCCAACTCTTTCAGTCTGTCCTCACAGCAGAGGTGATGCAGCCCTCTGAGCATCCTTGTGGCCCTTCTCTGGACACATTCCGGTATGTCCACATCCCTCTTCTCCCAGGGGCTCCAAAACTGGACACGGTTCTCCAGGGTGGGTCTCATCAGAGCAGAGTAGAGGGGGAGAATCACCTCCACTGGCCACACTTCTCCTGATACAGCCCAGGCTCTGTTTGGCTTTCTGGGCTGCAAGTGCACACTGCTGCCTCATGTTGAGCTTCTCATCCACCAGCACCTCTAAGTCCCTCTCCTGAGGGCTGCTTTCCAGCCAGTCACTGCCCAGCCTGGGTTTGTGTTTGGCATTGCTTCGACCCAGATGCAGGACCTTGCACTTGAGAGAGCTTTCACCCTTACCCAAATGAAGCTTTGTTTCAAGTTCTGGATCATTTGCTAGACAATGTGGGCACATGCAAGTTTGTTAGGACAGTGTCGTGTGGCTGCTGCCTGAGGACTTTAAATCTGCAGCACTGAAATGGCACTTTGCTTGCCACTTATTTAAGTGTAGATGAAGGAACAGGTTTAGAAATTGAGTTGTGTGCAATAACAGCTGAAGTGTGAAGCTGCTGCTCTTTTTAGAGCTCCTTGTGTGATCTCTGAAGCCAGTAATATAATTAAAGTTATCGTGGATCGTGTGGGCTTTATTGAACAACTAATTAGTGAAGCTTTTCATTGTTTTGGAGTCGTTTATTCTTAATTGCAGAAACTCAAGTGTGTAGTAGTTCAGCTCCTCCTTAGTTCTCCCCTTTATCTCTTTTTTCCTCTTCTGGCTGTTTACTTTTGCATTGTCTTTGGCTAACAGAAAGCTTCCAATTGACATTCAGGACTGATGCCAGATATTAATTAGGGTATCCTGACTTTCACGGAGTTAGTCTTTGATTCTTTACCCCACAAAATGAGTTTTCCTTCCTAGTGAATTACCTAGAGAGCATGCTTGTGCTGCTGTTTGCAGCCCCCAGATTTCCATGGCTGCTGTGTTAATTTTGCTTTGGAGGGGTGATGTCCTAGCATGTTGCATTCAGAGAACTCTTCTCTCTCTGTACTCTAGGCAAAATACATTTAGTAAAAGTCTGTTTTTACCGTGAGCTTGGGGAAAGGCTGAAGCAAAAGATACATTAAGGAAGAGCACATCAGAGGCAGTTACAGATGCCTGAGCTTGGGCTGCTGGAAACTTGAAAGCTGCTGAGATTTCCATCAATGTGTTCTATGAGACATTAGTAATTCAGGATGGATCTTTTAATAGGATAGAAATGCCTTGGCTTTCCTCACCTGAGTCTCAAAGGCTGGAAATGATCTATGGCTTTTATCTGCTCCTTTCTTCTGGGAAGGGCTTGCCACACAGCCTCTTCCTCTGCTTCTGTAGCTCCAGTGTAGTCTTGGTAGCCGTAGCTTTGCGATGGCTCCAAGAAGGATGTGACTGTAGATCATGTCAGACTCTCTAATCTTGTAGAGCCATAAATGCTGGAAACAAAGCCCAAGGACTAACTGGATCCTGTTCCATGCGAAGGAAGATCTGAATGCATCATGAATTAATTTACAAGACCCTTTACAGAAGAACTTTTATTAGCTTTCCAGTGTGTCTATTCCTTTGCCACATGCAAAGTTCAAATCTGCAAGCGACTTTGACTTGAACCTCGTGAGAGGAGGCTGCAAGGGAACCTCAACAAATCAAGGCCACCATCTTCTTCCCCAAGCAGAAGAAAAAACAAGCTCCTGAGAGATGCTTGCTTTATCTGCTCTTGCACTTGACAATTCTTACCAGAAAGATGAATCATCTCTCTAACCTAAGGGTTGTTCTTATTAGTTGTTTGGTTTTGGTTTTGTTTTTTTTTTAATCCCTTCTAAGCTTGTTACTACTTATGGTGTTCTCCAGAGACCCGGAGAATAGATTCTTTCTTCCCTTGTTGTGGCAGCCTTCTGCATATTTGAACACTGCTTGATTCTCTTTCATCTTTAAATTAAATAATTCCAGCTCCTTAGTCTTTTCTCAGAGGTCGCACCTAAGAATGTGGCATTAAACAGATCCCTCAGTTGAATCAAATTTTCTGTATCCAAAGGGAGTTTTTTCTTAACAACATTTTAGATGTGTAACTGTGCAATGTAATTTGCCAGATTTTTGTCCACTCCTGTGTTTTCTCACTAGAACCTGGTTGGATCGTAGCCCAGAAGAGCTTGATCTGGTACAAGATTGAATTCTGCCTTTGATAGAAGACACAGCCATTTTCAGTTAAAATCAAGATGCTTTGTGTTAGGTACCTTTTTGGTGACCTGCTTTAGTGCATCCATGGGTTGTTCAAGATCTCAGCACATGCAGCCTGCCAAAGGAACAGTACAAGCAGTGCTCTGCCAAGGGAGGTTTTCCTTGGTCTCTCCCATGTGGCCTTCTACCTGTTTCTAGTCTCATTTGGAGATTCCACCAAAGCTGAGTGTTAGAATGAGAAGCTCTCAATTCTGTGTGATTAAAGGATTTCCTGAAAGGATCGAAGACCCTCTGCTTTTTGAAAAAAAACTTAAAGACTGTCAAACAGAGTCATGCTTAAAACACAAGGAACATCTTCTTCACCATCAGAGGCCCTGGAATGGGTTGCCCAGGATGGGTGGTTGGGGCCACCTCCCTGGAGGTGTTTGCAGCCAGGCTGGCAGAGGCTGTGGGCAGCCTGATCTAGGGTAGGGTGTCCCTGGGCATGGCAGGGAGGTTGGAACTAGATGGTCCTTGTGGTCCCTTCCACCTTTGACTGATTCTATGATTCTATGTCCCTTTGTCATTGAAAGCACTGTGTACTCAGTCATGGAATAATTATGGTTTGATTTTACTATCTTATTTCTGGTGAAGAAAAATTACATCAGATGTATCTGCCTTCAGCATCAAGTGGCTGAGCTGCTTTTTCATATAAAGAAGGTTGCTCCTACGGATTTTTTCAGAAAGACTGGACAGTTTTATGGTCTTTAGCTCCTCAGGAGAGAGATCCTTGTACTGTGGAGGCTCAGTGATAGCATGGCAAGAGACATAAAATATTAAAAATAGCAGTCAGACTTCACAGCACAGAGCCTTTTAGGACTCTTTATAGGAAGCAGCTCTATGTAAGATGGTATATGCCAGATTAAAATACCTTTTGCTATCTAATGCTGGAGTGTGTCCAGGAAAGGGCCACGAGAATACTCAGAGGGCTGCAGCACCTCTGCTGTGAGGACAGACTGAAAGAGTTGGGGCTGTGCAGGCTGGAGAAGAGGAGGCTCCAAGGTGACCATCCAGGATCTGATGGACACCTACAAGAACGCTGGGGAAGGACTTTTTAGGCTCTAAGGTAGTGACAGGACTAGGGGGAATGGAGCAAAGCTGGAGGTGGGGAGATTCAGATTGGATGTGAGGAGGAAGTTGTTGAGCATGAGAGTGGTGAGAGCCTGGAATAGGTTGCCCAGGGGGGTGGTTGGGGCCAGATCCCCGGAGATGCTTACGGGCAGGCTGGCAGAGGCTGTGGGCAGCCTGATGTAGGGTAGGGTGTCCCTGGGCATGGCAGGGGGGTTGGAACTGAATGATCCTTGTGGTCCCTTCCAACCCTGACTGATTCTATGATTCTGTGAATGGTGAACAAGACAGTGTGTGTGAAAGAAGGAAGGGACAGTGCAAACAATGTATTGTGGTGAACATGAATAGTGGCTCCCATGTGGTGATGTACTGTGAAGATGCAAACTACAATATCAATGCTAAATGTGTGGTTAAGATGCTGCTTGTCTTCAGTGTAGCTTGCTAGTTACAGCAGTGCAAGGAATTAGAAACACAGCTTCTGTGCTGACTTTCACTTTTGTCTGGAGTGAGTGTTAATTTCTAAGTATTTCCATATTTGCCTTGTACGTCATAGAAACTGCCTGTAAATTCCACCCTGGTCTGCGTTTTAATTATTCACTAACGAGCTTTGCTTTATAGTCAAAAATGATAGAGGCAGGATGCCAACCAAAAATCCTGCCATGGGTGAGATGGGAGAGTTACTTTCGTAAGAGCACACACAAAGGTTGAAGAGCATCTGCCAACTTGGCTTGTATTTGCAGCTCCCTGGAAGAGAAGGTAAATTTGTACTCCGTAAACTCGCTCTTGTCAGAGCTTCTGGAGTCTGCTGGAGCTTTGAATTCCTGCTGGTTATGCGTAAGGTGTAGCTGATGCTTGAGACTTCAGACTGAGGCTGGGTTTGATAGAAAGTGTCGTGTTCTGCTGCTCTCTCGACTGTTAGAAAGTTAAGCTTTGCCTGAAGCTTAAGCACTTTGTGGCATGTTTCTCTTTGGGCTTTCCCCTTCAGTCTTGTGGAGTTAAGGGGGTCACATAGCAACAAGTTAGTCTTTCTGCAAGAGCAAGTTGCATGTTCTTCTTTCATTGTATGGGAGCCCTGCACACAGGCTGAGCATAATACCATGTCAGGTTTTAACCTTTTCAGTTTAAATTACCATAAGAAAGTTTTCCCCGAGGCATTTTAATAATGACAACTTACATAAGACCTTTTTGTCTTCTACTTGCATGGGCATTAACATTTCGCCTTTAATCTAGTGGCTCAGTCTTCAACCTTGCAGGTTTTCCTCTAAGCTGTTTTAGTTAGATGGCCCTTCAGAGCAGTTCTCACTTGTTAATTATTTCCCTTGCTTCCAGTTTTCTATGCCCATGTTCCTAGCTTGTGCAAGGGTTTTAAGTTTCTTTTCTTCCTTTTTAATGGAGGGGAAAAAAAAAAAAATAAATTGAAAAGGGTTTGGTGGATTGTGAAGCAGGAAAGACTTTGTGTGTCTAATATACTGGGAAATATATTGAACTATCACCTCCTGAAAGTGTTAGAGAAGTTTTCTTTTCTTTGGTGTGGTGATGTGTACAACACACTGGGAATGGTGAGAAATCTCCTGTCTTTGTCCAGGAGCGGGGATGTTTTGAATAGTTAATGCAGAAACATTTCATAATTGAAAAGAAGTAATTAGGGAGTGGGATGAAAAGAAAATTAAGGAAGTAATCGTCTTGAAATAAGGGGTTCAGTTGTATATAGGTGTTCAGAGGGGTTGCAGAGGAGATGCTGCAAAGAATATAGGCAGGTTCCTGGTGCGCTTCAGATGAAAATGTGACGGGATAACAGGGAAGAACCAAAAAAGATGGCAGAGAAGTTCATGTGGCTGACCAAGTGAAAAGGGGAAAAACAGCTGCAATCCAAGTCCTCTGTGTGTTGCGTGTCTGTGGATACCCTCACACAAAGCAAGGACCAAAAAGTCTTTGCAGTCAAAGTTCTTTACTCAAGTTTGGAAGGCTGCTGATCACATTGATAGGAGTTGGAGGAAGAGTGGGAATCAAGGATTGTGTCAGTAGACTTCTGGTCTGTGGCCAGCTAACAGTGTCTTTTCCTTAGTGGTTTGGGTTTTTTCCCACTTTGTCCCATGCTGATAGGAGTTGATAACAGTGGTGTGTGAGTGAAGAAAGGGAGATGAGCATCTGGCTACACAGCTGCGAGCTTACATGCTAAAGATCCATGATACCTTAGTAAATGGAAGAGATGAAGAAGAATGGAGAATGGTAGCTTTTTAGGTAAGGTTATCCAAAGAATCCTAGTATTGTCCTGGAAGAAACTGAACTGTTGGGAAGCTCGAAGTTGGTTAAAGAAAATAGCAGCAGTATAGAGATAACAGTTACAGACAGATACAAATGAAGCTCACAAGGAAAAGCTGTTAAGAATGGGATTGCAGCACAGTTTCCATCTTAAAGCAATTAACAATTCTTCTACATATGCTTACCATCACTGCAAGACAGCAAGATACAGTCACTGTATCTTGTTTTTTTTCTGTGCTTTCATGAGGTGGAGTTCAACAGGACGTGGAAGAAAAGCTGGCTGTAGGTAAAGTTCAACTGATCCACAATAAGAGGAATTGTCTTCTGTATGATTTTACATCATCCTAATTTAGCCAGGGAGTAGCAACTCCGTTTTCTCTAACAGGTGGAATTAAGTAGGCAACAATGCAGAGTTGTTTTTAAGAAAGAAGAGCATTGTAAGCTCTCCTGTTAGGTTTCCTCCCTGTTGCACTGGGGTAGAGGGCACAAACACTTTGATTTTTGACAGGTCTAGAAATGCTTTGGTGAAATGTCCGAGCTTTTACTGCATTCCATTTACACTTACATGTGCCAGATTGCTTTATTTTTATACTGGAGAGTGTTGGAAGTTTCTTTGCTTCTGTTTCACTCCACTACTTTCTCTTAAAAAAGAAAAGAATGTAGTTATTATTTTTTTTCCCCCTGGACTTGCAGCAGCTAATGAACATTCCCAGAAAGTTTGATTTTTTTTTTTCATGACTTCAGCTCTAATTCTTTTCCCTGTGTACCTTCTATTTTCAGTTGTGAAAAAAGTTGCTCTTCACAGTAAATACTTTTGAGTCTAAATTGTTGTGGGAGGGGGAAAAAAAGAGGATGTGGTTTCTGTCACTTCTACTGTAGTTAAGGCAAAAAATTAGATCTCAGTAAATAGAAAGCTGTAGAATCAATTTGAAAGCTAAATACATCACTGGTGTAACAGAATAGAATCAGGTTCACACGATGCTAACCTAACACTACTTTTTAAAAAGTAAATTACAGAGAAGATATAGAAAGAATCAACAGGAGATTTATAGTCAGATTGACAGAAACTTTGTCTGCTTGGGGCTGGGGAAGGAAAAAAAAAAAAGCAAACCACAAGGTAGCTAATGTGGGTCCAGAATGATGCTGTGGATTCTTCTGTGGGGAGTATGGGAGAATAATTTGGAGCACATGAAAGCTGCTCCATCTGTTGCCTCTTCAACTAAGTGCAATTAAGTCCCTTTTACTTGTGAAAATAAGATGGGGAAAGAGATGTGGCAATGCAAACATAGGAGGAAAGCTGTCTTAAGAGCTTGACTAGTAAAGTAAAATGTTAACAGCTTTTCAGCTGGTATTTGTGCAAAGGATTTTCTGCAAATGAGGTTGGAGAGTGTAATGCTGCAGTCAGTTGGGCAGTTGAAATGTGGGGTGCTTTGTGATGATGCATGAGAAGCAATAAAGGCAGATGTAGAGCATCTCAGTTAGGGAATGGTCTTTTTCAAATTGTGTTGTTTATCTTGGTTCCTCCAGACAGGCAATTCAAGAACCTCTTAGAATCAAAAGCATAGAATCAGTCAGGGTTGGAAGGGACCACAAGGATCATCAAGTTCCAACCCCCCTGCCATGCCCAGGGACACCCTACTCTAGATCAGGCTGCCCACAGCCTCTGCCAGCCTTGCCTTAAACACCTCCAGGGATGTGGCTCCAGCCACCCCCCTGGGCAGCCCATTCCAGGGTCTCACCACTATAATGCTCACAAACTTCCTCCTCGCATCCAATCTGAATCTCCCCACCTCCAGCTTTGCTCCATTTTCCCTACTCCTGTCACTCTCCAATAGTCTAAAAGGTCCCTCCCCAGCTTTTCTGTAGGCCCCTTCAGATCCTGGAAGGCCACAAGAAGGTCATCTGGGAGCCTTCTCTTCTCCAGACTCAATAGTCCCAACTCTTTCAGTCTGTCCTCATAGCAGAGGTGCTGCAGACCTCTGAGCATCCTCGTGGCCCTTCTTGTTGGGAAGGAACAGCTCACTGCTGAAATAGCCACTGCAGCACCTCCTCTTTGTGCTTGCCAGGCACTGATGGGTTGTTTTGTTTTGTTCCCTTGGAATTGAATCTATGGGAAAAATAACAATTAATTTGGGGATTGTCAGACCCAACTGCAGTAGTAGTGGTGACAGTTTTTGCTTCAGCAGCACAGTGTGCATGTCTTTTTTGCAGTCATGGAACAATAGCACCTAGGGCTGGCTGGACAGTAAATTAGAATATAGCCTGATCAAAGCCACACAATTGAATGCATTCAGTGCAGTTTTTCAGTCTGTCTCAGATGAGAGTTGGTTTTTTGCTTCCTTTTTCTTTTTGTGGCCAGAGCTTCTCACGTCCACAAATCCAATCATGCACATGGAAAACAATAGATATGTGTTTATGCTCTGCATAAATCGAGACAGCAGAAAGAAATGGATTTTCTCTGCCTCCAAACCAGAAAATGATACCAATAAATTCAAATGCCTGTAAAGCGTTGAGTTGGTTGTGCACCAGAGTGTTCAGATAGCAGTTGTGTATCAATGTGTTCAGGTAGCAGAATATCAATAGTTCAGATAGTAGAAAAAGATACATTTGTGCTCAACAGGAATTAATTTTTTTTTGTTTTATAATGTGGCTAAAGAACCAAGCAGTTCATAAAGCAAGCTGAAAGGACTGTGCAGTTCGTTTTGCTCAATCTTTGGTTTCATAAGTGATTTCAAACTACCTTTTTAGTTTTCATGTGTTGTGTATATAAACTTGATAGTTTTCTTATTGTGGTGCCCCCACTCTTAGATGTTGCCTTTCAACCACAGACTTCTGAGTATTGGCGGAGTTAGTTATTATCCCTAACTTTACAGCAAGGTGTAGTGTGGGCAGTTTTCTCATTTCAACTAAATGATTTGATGCTTGTGCATTTGATTTGAAGTGTACTTTCTTTTTTTCTGCCTTTCTTCTCTCTCTTAAAATGAGAGATTAAATTGCAGAGAAACAAAGGCGATTTACCTGCTGTTTAACACAAAGCAACGCAGCGTGTTCAGACCCTAATAAAAGAGAGCTTCTAAGCAACACCTTGTGGATGGCAAATCCCAAGCACCAATCCAGCCCTGCAGGGAGGGACTTGGGGTTGCTGGTGGAGGAGAAGCTCAACATGAGCCAGCAGTATCCCAGAAAACCAAGTAGAGCCTGGGCTGCAGCAGGAGCAGTGTGGCCAGCAGGGCCAGGGAGGTGATTCTCCCCCTCTGCTCTATCCTGGTGAGACCCAACCTGGAGTACTGTGTCCAGTTTAGGAGCCCCTAGGTCAAGAGACATGTGGAGATCCTGGAGTGTGTCCAGAGAAGGTCCACGAGGATGCTCAGAGGGCTGCAGCACCTCTGCTGTGAGCACAGACTGAAAGAGTTGGGGCTGTGCAGGCTGGAGAAGAGGAGGCTCCCAGGTGACCTTCTTGTGGCCTTCCAGGATCTGAAGTGGCCTACAGAAACGCTGGGGAGGGACTTTTGAGGCTATGAGGGAGTGACAGGACTAGGCAGAATGGAGCAAAGCTGGAGGTGGGGAGATTCAGATTGAATGTGAGAAGGAAGTTGTTCATCATGAGAGTGGTGAGAGCCTGGAATGGGTTGCCCCTGCAAGGAGGTGTTTGAGGCCAAATCCCTGGAGGTGTTTGCATCCAGGCTGGCAGAGGCTGTGGGCAGCCTGCTCTAGGGTAGGGTGTCCCTGGGCACGGCAGGGAGGGTGGAACTAGATGATCCTTGTGGTCCATTACAACTCTGACAGATTCTATGATAAATAACAGCAACTTAGACAACAGCTGAAAACCTGGGGGTGGAGGAGGAGAGGTGATAGGGTTGTTCATAAGGGGTCATGAGACAGCAAGGAAGATAAGTGAGGTAGTGATCAAACGCCTTAGGTGTCTCATGGAAAAGAAAAAGCAAACAGGCAGAACTGGAAATATTAGTACAAAGTCAGGCTTGATTTAAATGCTGTAAAAGGTCTGTCAGGATAACTTGTGTGACTGGTATGCTTAAAAAAAAAAAAAAAGTAAATGAAGTTGTTTAGGAGCTGCTTTGTATATTGTGTGCTTGCTTGTAGCCCTGGAGTAAATCAAAGCTAAAGCCACTGGAAAAAAAAATTATCAGTGAATAGAAGAGCTACACTACATGTGGTGATAGTTTTATATGTCTGATGTCTGCTTGGTGTAAGTGTTATCTTTTATGCACCTACCAGCTCCTCCAGTAGACCCTTGTCTATCTAAAAATTTACCTGCTTTTGGCAAAGCAAAAGAGTTCTCAGGTACTAGGCGAGATTCTCTAAATCATAACTTCACTGAAATAAAAGTATTTTGGGGGTTAGACTTGAGAATCTGTGGAGGTCCCTTCCAGCCCCTAATGTCCTGTGATTTTACTCTGTTGAGCCAGCAAGATCAAACAAACCAAGCTGAAGATATGAAGTGAACTTATCTAAGGCATAGGAGTTGGGCAGTGATGTTTACAGAGCTGCAAAATTTGAATAGCAAAACGAGTGAGAGATAAGCATGGGCTGGGAAAGCATGATATGAGCAGGA
The DNA here is from genome assembly GCA_013396835.1 of Psilopogon haemacephalus. Lineage (NCBI taxonomy): Eukaryota > Metazoa > Chordata > Aves > Piciformes > Megalaimidae > Psilopogon > Psilopogon haemacephalus. The sequence continues at coordinate 103,632 of VWZI01002821.1, forward strand.
GTCTGTCAGTGACCATATTTCTGATGTCAAAGAGAAGAAAATAGCTTGTGGGAAGGCATAAATTTACTTCAGTCAGATGGGGAGCAAGCTAGCTGAGGACAAGGAAGGCAGCTTCTGGGGATAGTGACTATAAAATGCTCCTAAATCATAGAATCAGGGAATGGTTTAGGTTGGAAGGGACCTCAAAGGTCATACAGGTCCAACCCTTCTGTGCATGTCTGCAGGGACACCTCCCACTAGAACAGGTCACTCAAGGCCTCATCCAACCTGGCCTTGGAACACCTCCAGGGAGGGAGCAGCCACAACCTCCCTGGGCAACCTGTGCCAGTGTCTCACCACCCTCACTGTGAAAAACTTCTTCCTAACATCCCATTTAAATCTCTCCTCTGCCAGTAATGACCTCCTCAACCTGTCATTACAAGACCTTGTCAATAGTCCCTCCTCGGCCTTCCTGTAGCCCCTTTTCAGATCCTGGAAGGCCACTCCAAGGTCTCCTGGCAGCCTTCTCTTCTCCAGGCTGCAGAGCCCCAACCCTCTCAGCCTGTCCTCACAGCAGAGCTGCATCTTCATGGCCTCCTCCGGACTGGCTCCAGCAGTTCCATGTCCTTGTGCTGGGGGCTGCAGAGCTGCAGACAGTGCTGCAGGTGAGGTGTGAGGAGAGCAGAGCCAAGGGGCAGAATCCCCTCCCTTGCCCTGCTGCCCACAGCTGCTCTTGCTGCAGCCCAGCACACAGTTGCTGTCTGGGCTGCACTCACACTGCAGACTCATCTTGAGCTTTGCATCACCCCAGACCCCCAGGTCCTTCTCCTCAGGGCTGCTCTCAGCCATTCCCCACCCAGCCTGGAGTTGTACTTGGGATTGTGCCCACCCAGGTGCAGGACCTTACACTTGGCCTTGTTGAATGTCACGAGGTTGTCCTGGGCACAGCTCTCCAGCCTGCCCAGGTCCCTCTGGATGGATCCCTGCCCTCTAGCAAGTCGACTGTGCCACACAGCTTGGTGCCAGCTGCACACTTGCTGAAGGTGCACTCGATTCATGATAATTTAGAAGACAAGGAGAAAAAAAATGAACAAGAAGCAGTGGACTTGTAGATGCTGGTGACCTCAGATAATTTGTGGGTAAGATTGCATGAAGAGAAGGGTAATGAAAGAAAAGAATTAGCTGGAAAGAAGTCTGCAAGCAGTATATTAGATGTCCAGCTTAGTGAAACTGAACCTCCTCATGGTTCCTGTGTTAAACATTAGAAGGGTGGCTGCAGAAAGAAGGTAGATCAGCTGCTGACTGTGGAAGGAGTAATGTGAAAATGAGGGCAGAACTGAAGGTTCAAGGGTTGTCATTAGTATTTCCTGAGAGGTGTGTTTTGTTTGGTTATAAATAATGCTGCATGTGCATTGGCACCATCACCAAGTGCTGGTTTGCTATTCATTGGAGAGGGAAGCATGGGGTCACTGGAAAGCTACAGTGTCCACTGCCCATCTTAGAGAGGTGATACTGCCACTCTGCTCTGCTAAGACCTCATTTGGAGTACTGTGCCCAGCTGGAGACCACTGGAGACATGTGGACCTGCTGGAGTGGGTCCAGAAGAGGAGAGCCACAAAGATGATCAGAGGGCTGGAGCATCTCTCATGAAGACAGGCTGAAAGAATTGGAGCTGTTCTGCCTCAGAAAAGAAGGCTTCAGGGATACCTTACAGTTCACTTCAATATCTGAAAGGGAACTTAGAGGAAGGCTGGAGAAGGACTGTTTAGCAGGGCTTGTAGTGATAGGATGAGCAACAGTGGTTTGAAACTGAAGTAGGGGAAATTAAGTTGGGCATAAGGAAAAATTCTTTACAGAGGGAGTGGTGAAATATTGGAACAGTTTGCCCAGGGATGTGGTTGAGGCCCCATCCCTGAAGACTTTCATGATGAGACTCTGTGTGGCCCTGGGCAGCTTGCTTGAGAGTTGGAGGTGCCCCTGCTCGCCGCAGAGGGCTGGACAAGATGACTTTTGAGGGTCCATTCAGTGCAATCTGTGAATCTGTATATTCTTAAAGCAGTCATTTTGCAGTCAGCTAACGTAATTAAAAGTAGCAACCAAGAAATCAGATTACAGGAAAGCATAGCCCAGGCAAAGACAACCCAAAACATAAATAGGTGAGATGTTGTCAAACTGTTCAGCACATGAACTGCACTTGATTATCTTCAAAGGACAGGTTATCTTTAGCAGGCTGGCTGAAAATTCAGACTTGAAAGACAATGAGTCATATTTCTTTTAAAAAGAGACAAACAAGCACTGGGGAGTTAGAAGTGTCAATTGAAATAATAGTAATAATAAAAAAAAAAGCCAGAACAGATAATCAAACTGTGTGCAAGCAGCTGGAAGGTAGCAGAGCTGAAAAGCAATGAAGGTGGTGTGACCTGGTTTCGTTTTGGCAAACCTAATCTAACTTCTTTTTTTTTTTTTTTCCTAAGAGTGATAGTATTTGTGGGTAAGGGATAAGCAAAGCAGAAATGGTAGCTTTGAATCCAGGAAGGCTTTGATGCTTACAGTGAGGCTGATGCAAACAGGCTGCGTGCAAAGGTAAAACCGATCTGGCTCTGTGCAAAAATTAGAGAGTAATTATCAGTATCATGTCTGCCTCTTTCCATTGTGCTCCTTCATGGTCAGGCTGACTGAGCAGAGGCAAATGATGACAAATTTTGGATGCTGCTGAGCTCCTTCTGGTGACCCCTGTGCTATCCACGGGGCACAAGTAATAGGGCAAGAAGTAAAATATTTAAATTACAGGAAAAACGGTTAAGGTTAGATGCACAGGGGTAGGGGAAAACTTGGCAGCTGCAAGAGTATTGAAGCACTGAATAGATTGCTTGGGGAGACAGAGTATTGATCAGTGGAAGTCTTTAGGAATGCCTGGACTGGTGTCTGTCAGGGAAGTCAAGATGCAGACAAGCTATAGGTAGGGGAATGGACAAGATGACCTTTCCATTACCCAAAATCACATCTAGGAGAGTTTGTCCAGAACAAATGACTGCTTTATACTGCACGTTCAGGAAAATATTTGCATTCTTTGCCTGTGGTAAGGATGCAGATTCCTGTACGACAGACTCTGGCTAGCTGAGCATATTGTATGTGCTAGCACACGTAGCAGATGTATTCCATTTTAAAATGCACAGGGAGAGTCACCCTGCTCGTGGTAACAGGTGTGGATGGTTTTCAGCTACAGTTTTCTGTCCATTATTATAGCTGAGCTGTTTGCAAACTGTTTGCAGCTATTACACCAAAGTCTTTGGTTTTAAGGTGTTCCGTGACTTTGAGTAAATCCACCAATAGGTCTGCTGGCAATGCTTTATGGCAAAAACCACTGATGAGACAGTAAGAGGTCTGTAATCAGCACAGAGAGGTCCAGCTTTGCTCTGCCTGCATGTGCCCGATGGCACTGGGTCTGTGATAAACTCTACCTTTGTCTGGCCTGGTGCCCTAGAGCTAGCTTTTGTGCTCTCCTTGGGGGACTGCAAGTCTGCTTTGCAATTACAGAGAAAATCCACCTCCCTACCAGACGTTGCAAAATCAGGTACTGAATTGCACAAGGCTCCTGCCTGCTGCTTCTAATTCACTCCTCCCGGGAAGACCAGACCTGAGATTTACATCCTTGTGCTCTGGCAAGAGCTTTCCCAGTAGGTGATAACTCAGCATTTGATTTGATGTTCTGATGTTGGTTACTTTTCTCCCTGTGCTTTCTTTACAAAACTAACTGAACTGCTGGAGCCACTTTTGTCTTTCTGTGCAGCCTGTAAAGGAGTCATTTCCAAGAAACAATCTGTATCATGCTGCAGTCCTCTGGTGTGTATCCTTCCAGTGTTCCACTTCCTCAGAAAGTCATCATCAGCTGCACTGCACTGTTATCACTTTGAGAAATGACAGAGTCAGTCGGTAACCTGATTGACTATGTACACAGCTGTGCACACAGCAAACTGGGTCACTTCACTTTTGCCACCCTTAGCCAGGTGTTTCAACTTTGCAGCTTTCAAAGTGTGGAAGTGTTCCCTGCTTCATGACCCTTCTGTTCCTGGAGTGCTTCCACTGTTAAGGGTCCTGCATGGATGTTTTTCAGGATGCTGTTATCCGTCCGAGCAGCAGGGTGATGAGTAAGAAGCAAGGTTGGACGTGTCTGTAGTTCCAAGGATTGGGGTGATGCTGTACAGAAAGCTGCAGCTATCAGACCTGAGCAGCAGAATTTCCCTTTTAATCATTAGCCAGGCTGCATTATGAGGCAGGTAAAGCATGTGTTTGCTGCCAGTCACCCCTGAGACGTAAATGCCTTGTCACAGGACAAAGGAAAACTCACCAGTCTATAAACAGTGCTGGGAGGTATCTGCAAGGATGCTCTGCTTTTGCTTTCTGTTTGAGTACAGCTGCTGGAAGACTTCTCAGAAGGAGGGTGAGGTTTCATCAGCTGAGCACCAGAAATGGGCAATTTTATCATAAGTGAAATTTCATAGAATCACAGAATGGTTTAGGGTGGAAGAGAACTCAAAGCTCATCCAGTTCCAACCCCCCTGTGCCACAGGCAGGGACACCTCCCACTAGATCAGGTCGCTCAAGGCCTCATCCAACGTGGCCATGAACACCTCCAGGCAGGAAGCAGCCACAACCTCCCTGGGCAACCTGTGCCAGTGTCTCACCATCCTCACTGTGAAGAACTTCTTCCTAACATCCAGTTTAGATCTCCCCTCTGCCACTTTAAACCCATTCCACCTCCTCCTGTCATGACAAGACCTTGTGAACAGTCCCTCCCCAGCCCTCCTGTAGGCCCCCTTCAGATACTGGAAGGCGACTATAATATCAATATGCAAGCAGATATTTGCAATAGATTACAAATATTTGTAGCTATATAGAGAAATACACAAGTTAAAAGTCATACAGAAACAGGGCAGATTATTTCTTTTTCTATATGGTTTGGGATTTTTTTGAGTTTGCTTGCTCTTCTTGCTTCTTCAGGCTTGCTTAGGAGCTAAGTTTTACACACTTACTCTGTGTGTTTGTCAGCAGCTGACTAGAGAAAAGGAAGCCTACTTAGAGGTAAGCTGCCTTCACACTCCTAACAGGCATCAAACAATTTAAGTGGGAACATAATGGAATTTCCTACACACCAGAGGCAATCAAATCAGTCTGTCCTATAAGGAGAGACTGAAAGAGTTGGGGCTGTTCAGTTTGAAGAAGAGGAGGCTCCCAGGTTACCTTCTTGTGCCCTTCCAGGATCTAAAGGGGCCTACAGAAAAGCTGGGGAGGGACTTTTTAGGCTATCAGGGAGTGACAGGAGTAGGGGGAATGGAGCAAAGCTGGAGGTGGGGAGATTCAGATTGGATGTGAGGAGGAAGTTCTTTACCATCAGAGTGGTGAGCCCCTGGAATGGGTTGCCCAGGGAGGTGTTTGGGGCCACATCCCTGGAGGTGTTTTTGGCCAGGCTGGCAGAGGCTGTGGGCAGCCTGATCTAGGGTTGGGTGTCCCTGGGTATGGCAGGGGGGTTGGAACTAGATGATCCTTGTGGTCCCTTCCAACCCTGACTGATTCTATGATTCTAAATACAAGGAACACATTCAGGAAGAAGTAGGATTTATAATTCCTTTTGCTCATTGTTATTTGAGAGTGCCTTTGTGGGTTTTATTTCTCTCTTTTTAGCAAGCGTGTGCATTCCACTGCGACTCTCTGCAGCCTTCGTGGCCACTGCTGCTATCTTTCTGCTTTCTTCTGCTGTAGCTTGGTATGTTTGTGGATCCAATCTAAAAATCTCAAGGATAATCACAAGCAGAGCCTGTGTATATTCCTTCCATATGTGTAAAATTGGGTTTGCCTGGGTTCAGTCAACTCAGTAGCGATGCTGAGGAATTCTGTGGGACGGCTTATTGTTCTGGGGACTCTTTTCTGTTTGCTAGAGAGCCTGTAAAACATCTTCCCTCTGCTTAAATAAGTCATTACTTTACATTGCATAGCCATTAAAATGAATTCCATAATTTAAAATACCTAATTGTGTTCTCGCCTGTGGAGGTTTCTTATTTTTATTAATTAATTTTGTTGTTTTAAATGATGATTTCGGTTTCAAGAACTGGCTGAAGTGATAACCACTTTTATATCTGCACTGAAAACCACTTTTATGTATTCATTGAACATAAAAAGAAAAAAAAAAAAAGATAAAGCTATTCTTTCAGAAGGTAAAGGGCATTGCAGAGGGGAGATTTAAATGGGATGTTAGGAGCAAGTTCTTCACAGTGAGGGTGGTGAGACATTGGCACAGGTTGCCCAGGGAGGTTGTGGCTGCTCCCTGCCTGGAGGTGTTCAAGGCCAGGCTGGATGAGGCCTTGAGCAACCTCTTCTAGTGGGAGGTGTCCCTGCCCATGGCACAGGGGGGCTGGAACTGGATGAGATTTGAGGTCTCTTCCAACCTAAACCATTCTATGATTCTATAAATCAGTTCACAGAAGACTTGGCCCAACCTGTGGAAGTGTGGTCAGTTAAGGGGTTTTAAGTGCAAAGAGTAAATCTCTGGTTCAGAAAATCCCTGGAAGCAGGCTTTTTTTTGGGGTTTTTTTTGAGTTCTGGGAAGATGTGGGTTTGGGGCTTGCCCAATGCTTGTGTTACTCTTTGGGCATCTGCTTTCAACCCTGTTTGGAGGCAGGGTGAACCTTCTGATGTGACCTACTAGAGCTGTGTCCTGCAGGAATTGAGCAGAAGGGTTTGGGAGTTTGCCCGGAGGTGACGGTTGGGTTTTCTTGGTGCCATTCCCAGCAGGTAAATACAGACACAAGAAAGTTGTCAGATGCTCCTAACATACTCCATAGGTGTTTTGTTAGGGTCATACAGATTTTTTTTTTTAAAGTGAGATTTTAGTTTAGGATGCTGTTCCTTCAAATCTCCTCTTAAGAGTCACACTCAGAAAGTAACTTCATACAGGGTGTGAAGTGAAAATTGGATTTGATAGGAAAAAAGGAATGTTGCAGGGAAAATGCCTTGGCATAAATAGCTGAGGGTGCAAGGCAGCACTCTGGTGGGGGCAGGGGTGGAAAATGTGGTCATTTCCAGCTGCCTCCTTTCGTTGTGGGATTGGCATCACTTAGGAAAGTAATTCTAACCTTATGGCTACTTTTAATTTCCTGTTCTGTAAATTGGTAGCTGCTGAGCTTCTCAGCTTAGTGAGCAGCGATTTTCAGTTGTACTTCTGTAAGATTAACTACTTCTGGAAGTGCCAAAGAAGTCTCAGTAGTCCTGTGCACATCTGGAAGAAGGGGGGAAACAAAAAAGGGCAAAACAACAAACCAATGGGAGGCAGCATTAGGGATTTCAAATCTTGAATCTTGCCTAGTTTCCAGTAGCTTCAGGATAGATGGACTTGTTACTTCCTTTTTAGACCTTTGAGGAGGCTTCTCCAAGTGTGGTAGATCACCTAGTCTGTTCTGTTGGTATTCTCAGATGTGGAAGACACAAAACTTTGCTTCCATTTTGAGTTTTTTTCCCAGTTAGAATACCAGAAAATAACAAACCTTTCACTGAGTGTGCCTATGGATAATTTCCAAAGTGGGTTGTGTGCTTCCATTAAGAAATGGCATCACCGACTGCCCAAACCATCTCTGTTGCTGTTAGTTCAGTCTACCTCACTGTTTCCTGTGGTAACTATTTAAAGAATCTTTAGAATGTGTAAAAGAAAACAAAACCAAACAGCTTTGTGTTTTAAGTTGATTTTAGCTTCAGCTTGAATGACTGCATGAGAGTCACAGCATCATCGAGGCTAGAAAAGACCTCTGAGATCATAGAATCATAGAATGGTTTAGTGTAGAAGGCACCTCAGAGCTCATCCAGTTCCAACCCCCGCTGTGCCATAGGCAGGGACACCTCCCACTAGAACAGGTCACTCAAGGCCTCATCCAACCTGGCCTTGAACACTTCCAGGGAGGGAGCAGCCATAACCTCCCTGATCAACCTCTGCCAGTGTCTCACCACCTCACTGCAAAAAAACTTCTTCCTGACATCCCATTTAAATCTCCCATCTGCCAGTTTAAACCCATTATTTGTCATCCTGTCACTACAACACCTTGTCAGTAGTGCCTCCCCAGCCCTCCTGTAGCCCCCTTCAGATACTGGAAGGCCACTCCAAGGTCTCCTGGCAGCCTTCTCTTCTCCAGGCTGCAAAGCCCCAACTCTCTTAACCTGTCCTCATAGCAGAGCTGCTGCAGCCCTCTGAGCATCTTATTGGCCTCTTCTGGACTGGCTCCAACAGTTCCATGTCCTTCCTGTGTTAGGGGCTCCAGAACTGCACACAGTGCTCCAGGTGGGGTCTCACAAGATCATCAAGTCCAGCCTATAACCTAACACAGTCACATCAGCTAAAATGTCATAGAATAATAGAATGGTTTAGGTTGGAAGCGACCTCAAAAGTCATCCAGTTCCAACCCCCTGCCATAGGCAGGGACACCTGTCAATGCGTTGTTCAGTGTATTTAAGATGCTCTTTCTGTTTCATGTTCCTCACAGGTGCATTCTGCTCCCTCTCCTGGGGATGAAGCCTCCTCAGCAGAGCCTCTTCCTGCTGGTAGATTCAGTGGATGAGGGCTGTAACGTCTCTGAGGGCGAACAGACTTCTACAAGTTTATCTGGAACAATAGCAGAGCTTTTGGCTGGCCACTTCGAGTTCTTCCCTCCCTGGCTGCTCCTCTTGTGTTCTGCCCGCAAGCAGAGTAAGGCTGTTACAAAAATGTTTACAGGTGAGTAAGTACCATGAGAAGTTGGTGTTTGTTACTAAGAGGCAGTATGTGTAAGACCCTCGGTGTGACTGAGAATGCTGATGCATGCTTAGTTTCTGTACATTTGCAGCCTCAGAAATGGTCACTGTGAAAAAAACCACACATACCAGTTCACTGAGGAGTGATCTTCATCAGTGACATTGATGAGGGGACAGACAGAGAGAATCTGCTCAGCAAATCTGCTGGTGACACTGAACTGGGAGGCTTGGCTGATGCAGCTGAAGGCTGTGAGGCCATCCAGGGAGACCTGGACAGGCTGAGAGCTGGGCACCGAATGAGGTTTAGCAAGGACAAGTGCAGAGTCCTGCACCTGGGGAGGAATCATAAACTGCAGCAGTACAGGTTGGGAGGTGATCTGCTGGAGAGCAGCCCTGTGGAGAGGGACCTGGGAGTGCTGGGGGAGAACATCCATGGCACAGCAATGNGTGAGGGCTGGGAGTCAAGAGGACAGGCTCTGCTCACTTGCTCCTTGGGATAGGTGTCAGCTTCATGCACCCATTCCTTAAAACCTAAACAAAAAAAAATTACATTTTTTTCCATTTCCCATTAAAATCTCTTCCCCATATTTGCAGGAAGCAGGGAATAAGCTTTGAAGGTGGAACTTGAGTGGGAAACAAGGTAGTTGTGAATTATTCCAGCATACTTTTGGCAAAGGTTGAACAGTAAAGATAACTTAAAAAAAAAAAAAAATCCTTAGCAATTTCTTCATCTAGGCTGTACTGTGTCTTGAGAACATTTCTTTACTACAATGACATTGTGTTGGTTTGAGCTAATTGGAGAATTTGTGTGAAAAATTAGACTGCTGCCTGAGAGTGAGAAATTAAACACTATGTCCCTTCACCCAGTTTTGAATGAGAAAGAAGAAAGAAGGTTGTTTTAGAATGTTCCCAAAACATCCAGATAAGCCAGTGTGCTTGCGCAGTTCAGTCGGCTCTGGGTCCCGGGCAGGCTTCACCAGCTTCTTTCCTTTGTCTCTCTGCCTTTGAACTAATTCAGAGTAAAATTACTAAAACCATTCATTCCTTCCTGCCACTAATCTTTCTGACCGATCTTCAGCTTATCTGCAGCATCAGCAAGTGGTGAGATAAAGCTGGGGGAAGGAGGGAGAGGTGGTAGGTGGGGTTTGGTTTCCCTCTCTTGGGGATTTTGGTCTCCAGGAGGGGTGTGGTGTCTGTATTTCTTTTTACTGTATATTTCTGTAAATATCTGTTATATCTTGTAAATATTTGCTTGTATATTTGCATTGCTGTAAATATAAGCTTCATTTATTAATTTCCAGTGTGTTTTTCTGAGTTTTAGCCGGGGTTCTAAAAGGTGGGGGGGCAGGTCACTGCAAACCCACTACACATTGTTACTGGAAGTTCTCTGAAATTTAATAAAGGGCAATATCTAGACTGGATTCCAGGCCTATGTATGGAGCTTGTGTGTATTAAGGAAACAATTAGGACAAAAATGTGATTATGGAGCATAGGCCCATAGGCTTGCTCGTTTCCCCAGTAGCAAAAGGTCAATGAGATAATTGCATTTTGGCATGAAGTGCTGTATTAATCAGTGGCAGACATGGAGATTGGTATTTGAGAGCGTGTGAGAACTGAAGGAAGCTTTGAGGTAGTTTCCCAGGGCTCCTTTGGACGTTCATGTGGCAATGGTTTTGTCAGAGTTTGGCCGCTCTGCTATGCTGTCACTGCTCAAAGAGCAGACAGAGCTTTCATCAGAGCAGTTTTAGTTCCTTTCCATCATGTTTCAAACCAGCCCTGGAAAAAAAAAAAAATTGATGTTGTCTTCTAAGTATGTTTCCAGATGGAGTTCCTGACAGGGCAAATCAGCAGAACTAATGGATACGCCTTAAAAGTAAATTTAATTTGAAGGAGTTAATTTCTCATTTCCACAGAGAATGACCTGAGGAAGTTGGGCTTGGGGGTATTATAATCCCATCTTCTTTGTGCAAAAGGGACAGCAAAGAAAAGACTCAGTCCCAAAGTAATTGAATGCGAATTGAGAAGGGGTTTCAGGGTCCGTTTGGAGGATGTTTTCTCCATTACGGGTGGAAATGGTGATGTTTCAGGCTATTTGATGGCTGCCCACTCAAGACCTAGCCAGATGATTTTTCTGCTCACAGCCAGCATGGCAAGTTTGGGAAAGGAATAGTCCGAGTGTGAGAAGCGTGGCTGAAGTCCTCCCCAGCTTCAGCTCCGCTGCACATTTGTGTTGTACAAGGTGTAAATAATGTTGATTTCTGTTTCTAGCCTGTCATTAACACTTTTACTGAGGCAAACCCTTCTCCTCTTTTGTGGTATTCAAAAGTTTCCGTCTAGCTGAGGCAATTTATAAAGCTATTTAGTTGGTGGGCAGGCAGAATTCAGGATAAATCACAGAATCACAGAACTTCAGAGGTTGGAAGGGACCTCCAGAGATGATTGAGTCCAACCTCCCTGCCAAGGTAGGATCAGCCAGGGTAGTCTGCACAGGAACACATCCAGGTGGGTTTGGAAAGTCTCCAGAGAAGGAGACTCCACAACCTCTCTGGGCAACCTGTTCCAGGGCTCTGTCACCCTCACTGTCAAGAAGTTTCTCCCCATGTTAAGCTGAAACCTTCTGTGTTGCAGTTTGTAGCTGCTGCTTCTTGTATTGCTATCGAGGTGAAACCTTCAGTGTTCCAATTTCATAGAATCGGGCAGGGTTGGAAGGGACCACAAGGATCATCTAGTTCCAACCCCCCTGCCAAGGACAGGGACACCTCACACTAGATCAGGCTGGCCAGAGCCTCGTAAGTTGATCCTTGTCTTATTGCTGCTGACCACTGAAAAGAACTTGGCCCCATCCACTTGACACCCACCCCTCAGATATTTGTACACATTGATCAGATCTTCTCTCTGCCTTCTCCAGACTAAACAGCCCAGGGCTCTCCCTCTCTTAGTTGGGGAGATGCTCATGTCCCCTCAGTCACCCTCATGGCTCTCCACTGGACTCTCTCCAGCAGGTCCCTGTCTCTCCTGAACTGAGGAGCCCAAAACTGGACGCAGTATTGCAGTTGTGGTCTCACCAGGGCAGAGCAGAGTGGGAGAAGAACCTCCCTAGACCTACTGGCTATACTTTTCCTGAGGCACCCCAGTGCTAAGCAGTTTCTTAGCACTCATGACTGAAGAAGTTGTACTGAGTTTCTAATGATGCCAGACTCCCAGCAAATAAATGTTTGCAACCATAATGACAATACAATCAGTGCATGTTTTCTTCAAGTGTGTTTCTTTGATTTGTAACCACATAAACCCCCCAAAGATCAGTTTCACTGTAACTTAGACTGGAATCCTTTTAGGATTATTTTAGGAAAATTAATCCCATCTGTAGTCTGCTCTGCTAAAATATTGGAGAGTACATTCTGAAATGTGTATTAATCAGTGTTCATTTGCTTACAATTAGTTTGCAGAAGTTTTCACTTGAACTCTTCGTGCACTGAAAGCTTCCTGCAGCTCTCTGCTCAAATGAAAGCTAAACCTGCTTATCAGAAAGTGTTACCAATGACTGGGAGCAAGATTGCTGCAGTAACCTGCTGCCAATGCTGCTCTTTTTTTGGGTGTTCACTACAGAGGAGAACTCTGAAAAGCTAAGAGAATTGGGGTCGCTCAGCCTAGAGAAGAGAAGGCTCCTGGGAGGGGCTTTATTACAGCATGAAAGATGGGGTGGAACTCTTCCCAGGGAGTGTAGTGGTAGCACAAGGTAATGAGCTAGGTAATGGCCCTGCTCTGGCAGGGGTTGGACTCAATGATAGAATCATAGAATCATAGAATGGTTTAGGTTGGAAGTGACCTCAAAGCTCATCCAGTTTCAACCCCCCTGTGCCATAGGCAGGGACACCTCCCACTAGAACAGGTCGCTCAAAGCCTCATCCAGCCTGGCCTTGAACACCTCCAGGGAGGGAGCAGCCACAACCTCCCTGGGCAACCTGTGCCAGTGTCTCACCACCCTCACTGTGAAGAACTTCCTCCTAACATCCCGTTCAAATCTCCCCTCCACCAATTTGAACCCATTCCCCCTCGTCCTGTCATTACAAGACCTTGTGAACAGTCCCTCCCCAGCCTTCCTGTAGGCCCCCTTCAGATACTGGAAGGCTACTATAAGGTCAATAGACAGGGAGATCTCTGGAGCTCTCTTCCCACCCCTAACATCCTGTGATCCTGTGAATGGTTTCAAGGTCAAAGAGTGGAGCTTCAGACTAGATATAAAGAAGAAATTTTTTACTCTGAGGAAACACTGGTGTAGATGCCCCATCCCTGGAAACATTTTAGGTCAGGTTGGAAAGGGCTCTGAGCAACCTGATCTAGTTGAAGATGTCCCTGCTTAACTGCAAGGGGGTTGGACTTAGATGCCCTTTAAATGTCCTTTCCAACACAAACCATTCTGTGATCTCCCTATCCAAACCAGTGATGATGATGTGGAAAAGAGAATCCAGCCTTTCTCATCTGCTGTCATCTTCATGCTGCCCATGGTGAATGCAAGAGCCCTACCACAATGGGAAAACGAGGAGGGCTGTTTATTCTGGACCTCTTCCTTCCTTTGCCTTTGTTGGTGACTTATTTACCAAAGTTGAATAGTTGTACCTCCTTCTGCTGCAGCCTGTGTTCTGGGCCCTTCTGTATTCCCAGATCCTTTAGTAGCACAATGTGCTAGAGATTTTTTTTTTTCCTCCCCCCCTCCTTACTCAGATTCTCAGCTTTCATTAATTAAAAGGATGAAAAAAAGGTTTTGCCTCTTGTGGCTGCAGAGGAAACCTCAAAAATATGAACCAAATGTAAAATGATGCCTGCATGAGTCTGTGGTATTCCTCCAGAGTGAGCAGAAGCCAGACAACTGAGTAAAAAAGAAAGGGAGCAAATAATGCCTGTCCTCCTTGCCTTCTTCTACATGTGCACTGTCACCAAGTGCCATGTCATGCCTATTCATTTTTCTCACAGAATTTTTCCCTAAATGGAAGAACTCTCTGTTTTGCACTCATAATGATCCATGTTATCTCCCACATCATTTGTCCTCCTTTGGCTGCAGTCAGGCAGTAACATTAAACAGTCTTTCCAGTCTGTGTACTATGTTAGAACAAGTTCATTTGTCTCTCTAAAGAACCAAAAAAAAGTCCCTTTTACCTGAAAGTACCATTTAATTATTTTATACTTCAGCTGATAAAAATGCTTCTTCTTCTTCTGAAATGAGGCTTAATCTTGAAAGCATAGAATCATAGATTCAGCCAGGTTGGAAGAGACCTCCAAGCTCATCCAGTCCAACCTAGCACCCAACTCTATCCAATCTAGACCATGGCAATAAGTGCCCCATCCAGTCTTTTCTTGAACACCTTCAGGGACAACAACTCCACCACGTCCCTGGGCAGCCTATCCAATGCCAATCACTCTCTCTGTGAAGAACTTCCTCCTAATATCCAGCCTGTACCTCTCCTGGCACAACTTGAGACTGTGTTCCCTCGTTCTGTTGCTGGTTGCCTGGGAGAAGAGACCAACCCCACCTGGCTACAGCCTCCCTTTAGGTAGTTGTAGAGAGCAATGAGATCTGCCCTGAGCCTCCTCTTCTCCAGGCTAGACAACCCCAGCTCCCTCAGCCTCAGGTTCCTGCTTCTCTTCACTGATCATTTAGGGCCACGAGGATGCTCAGAGGGCTGCAGCACCTCTCCTACGAGGATAGACTGAAAGAGCTGAGGCTGTTCAGTTTGAGAAGAGGAGGCTCCCAGGTGACTTTATTGTGGCCTTCCAGTATCTGAAGGAGACCTACAGAAAACGCTGGGGAGGGACTTTTTAGGCTATCAGGTAGTGACAGCACTAGGGGGAATGGAACAAAGCTGGAGGTGGGGAGATTCAGATTGGATGTGAGGAGGAAGTTGTTGAGCATGAGAGTGGTGAGAGCCTGGAATGGGTTGCCCAGGAAGGTGTTTGGGGCCACATCCCTGGAGGTGTTTGCAGACAGGCTGGCAAAGGCTGTGGGCAGCCTGATGTAGAGTAGGGTGTCCCTGGGCATGGCAGAGAGGTTGGAACTAGGTGATCCTTGTGGTTCTTTCCATCACTGACTGATTCTATGATTTTTACCTGAAAAAAACAGCAGTTCTTAAAAAAACCTAAAATCCGTCTTCAGGAATCTCTTACATTGTTTCCTGGCATTTTAAAATGAGGCAGCTTTGTTGAGATAAATGCAAGTAAAGCAGATAAGTTCTCATAACAGCATGAAGGTAAATAAACAAGAGTGCATATATATATATATATATATGTGAGTGCTCAATGTATTAAAGAGGCTTTTTGCAGTAGGCATTTACTTAATTTATTCTTTTTTTTTTCCCCCACACACATAAGTATCTATGGCATCTGGCTTGATTATACCCCTCAGTTAAACACTGACCTTCTTCACCCAGGGAATGTGTGAGGCATGAGTGCCACCAGTGTGGGACAACCCTTGCAGATGTCACATCTCGGGGGGCTGTAGTCTCCATAAAGTTAATGTTGCATACCAGAGAGATACTGCAGGCTGCAATAGAAAGACTCCAAAGTGGGCATGAAAGGCTTCAATTCAGTCTCAGAGGCAGCTTAAGCTCTGTTCACCCTCTTATCCACAGGCAAAAGCAGACAATCTGTCATTCATATTTCACTCTTCCTTTTATCTGTCATCCCATCCCAGACAACCAGACATTATTAAGAGCTGATACCTATCCCAACTTACTCTGGATTAGAAATCTTGGGAGCCGAAGTCGTTTTCAGATTCTGCTTATTAGATTCTGCTCGTTCTGGTCTGTATAGATGCAGGGGGTTGATTTTCTTGTAGCCTTTCCTAAAAACTGAAGGGGGGGGAAAAAAAATAAGCCAAAAACATGAAAACTTTAAAGGAATAAAATGTAACACAAATCCTAACCCAGCTTTTCAGCACCCAAGAACACTTTTATATGGTTTGGTAATTGAAGCTACTCAAGCAGTCATGCTGCTGAATCCCCAAAATCAAATTGGTTGCCTGATTTGGAACAGGACCTTTTCTCATTATGTTCCATTCCAGAGAGTAAGTGGAACGAGACCACTTCAAGAGAGATTGCTTAAAAACAAAAAGAAAATCTTAAGTTGTGTTCTGATTTGCTGTTTTTCATTGCAGGTTGGAATTTGAGTGGTTTCAGGTTGCTTTGAAGTCTTTGTGGGAGTTGGATTTTTCACTATAATAGATAATTTTTCTGTAGTTATGTAGTTGTAAAATTCACTTCTCTGATATTAAAGCTTTGAGTAAGTGTATTGGTTGTTTTGGTTTAGGTTTGGGAGGAGGAAAAAAAAACCCTATTTAGAAGGCTTGGGAAATAAACTGGGAGATGTTAATTACTGTTTCCTTCCTCATAATCATGGTCTTCTGATTACGGCTTTGAAAGCATGGTACTAGGGTATTTCATATTTCCTAGTAAGAAAAAGTTATGTGTGAATGTTGAAGTTAGTTGCTTTATGATTAAAAGAGGGAAGAAATAAATTGTTTTAAATGGGCTATTACCTGTGGATTGAACTCAGTGTACCTCTGTGCAGCGACGTGGACCAGCGAGAGCAGCAGATTTTAGCCTCAGCATCTCTTTAGCATCTGGGGTAGCTTCAGTGAGATTTTCAGTGCATAACACACTGCAAACGCACTAAAAGCTAAGTGTGCTGCTGGAGTTTTCAGGTGCATTTGGCTCTGCTGGATAGGGTTTGGTTTTGAGCAGGTGTGCATAATACAGCCACAGAAATACCCAACTGGATCAGCAGTGCCAAAACATTGCCGCGCTTTAAATCACTTAAGGCTAACAGTTAAATGAAATGTATTAAAAGCTTTTTCTAATTTACTTATGTAAATGTATTTAAATAGGGAAATAGACATTTAAAAGTATTTACTGGGACCTGCTACTTCGTGGCTTACTTTTTGTTCAGTTTGAAGAGGTCCACATACTGTAAAAGTGTGCATGATAGCCAAGATACTTGCTTTATTTTTTCCTCCTTCCATTGAATGACCCTAGATCCTGCCAAGAAATACATTTGGAAGTGATTTGTTTACAGAGCTGCCAGGAATTTTAATAAATCAGGAAAATCCATATTGGAGCTCCCATTGGGTTGAAAGTGATGTGTTGTAAGAAAAATTTTAACAATGCAAAATGCAAGGTCGTGGGACTCTGGAGTTCTGTCTGCAGCACTCCCCTTCTGCTGAGCTTAAATAGTTCCTGGGAATGCATCTGAAACAAAATGAGCTTTCTCTTAATGTTTTGGTGCTTCTTGTGGATGAAAGTGGCTTATTGTATCTGGTAGGGTTGAGAAGCAAGTTTGCAGGATCTTTGTTTGGAAATGTAAAACGACCTCATTTAGATAGATGTCTGGGCAAAAACAAAAAAAACAAACCCACATCTTTATTCTCTTCCTTCAAGCCAGCAAAAAGAATGTGAGATTAAAAAAAAAAAAAAAAATCCACATTCTATCTATAAAGCCTTCTTGAAATGATTTGCTTTTTATAGTATGGTATGGTGCAGGGGTTAAAATTAACAACCTATTTCTGACCAAGTCTGTTATAGTGGCAGTTTGTTAACCCCAGCCTTTGGAGAGGCTTTTATCCCTGGATGTCTGCGTGAGTCTGGTGTGCTGCTTGCTGCACAAAGATGTCTTCAGATGCTGGGTAGAGGTTCTCATTAACAAGGAATATTTGGAAATAATGGCAAAAGAACAGCAATTTTTTTTTAGCTGATGTGAAAATACAGCTAAGAAACGTGTTCAATTTTACTGACTTCTGGACTATTCACTGCTCAGAAGTCTTCTGAAATTGACTTACTCGTCTGAAGTGCTTAGACTTTTGGTATGACCTGGGTAAGTACAGAACAGGGCAATATTTTTAACCCTGATATGGAACAAAGTAATGACACAGCCTCATTTAAGAGGAGAGTGGGAGAAGGCAGACAGGACCCAAATGAACAAACAAATACGCAAATGCTTTGTTTTTTTCTTTCTTTACTCTTGTGAGCTTGAGTTTTCCTATGCCATCCAAAATGATTTTGTTCCCTTTGCCACCCGTTTTGGAAAGCCAAGTGAAAATGGCATTCAGAGAGCAGTGCCGGATAAGCAAGCCTCTTGCTTTTGAAGCACACAGAGAAACTGAAACGCTTAAACACTTACCACTCTGCAAGGTTTTTTTGTGTGTGGAGGTTAGTGGGGTCAGGGGAGGTGAAGTGTAGTTATTAGTCAGGCAACACTGAACATGACCTGAAATCTCAGGATAGCTGCTGCATGAGTCAATCAGGGCTTTTCTCATCAGGGGAAATATTGCTGGGGGGAAAAAAAAAAAAACAAAAACCAATTAAAAGTTAAAAATAACATATTTGCAGATGTAGGTTGGCTGTAAGGATGTGGGCATGGGATTACTGTGATTGATTGGGGATGCTGTCAGCGGTCACCGATGACTAAACACATTGAGGATGAGTTTGCAGAGCTCTCTACCTATTCTTCAGACAGGTGACAGAATCATAGAATCATCTAGGTTGGAAAAGACCTTGAAGAGGTCATTGAATCCAAACATTTAACAGCAAGTACAATGTGACTAGAGAGTAACAAAGAACTGGAATGTGAGTGAATGCAGTGGTTGCATTTGCTCTGAATTGAGCAAAACAGATCTGTTCCTCGCACACATGAGACACCCAAAGGAATGCTTGTGTCTGATTACAGTTCTGCATATAGAACCATACAATCAGGCAGGGTTGGAAGGGACCACAAGGATCATCTAGTTCCAAACCTCTGCCATGCCCAGGGACACCCTACCATAGATTAGACTGGACTGAGACTCATCCAGCCTGGCTGCAAACATCTCCAGGGATGTGGCCCCAAACACCCCCCTGGGCAGCCCATTCCAGGGGCTCACCACTCTGATGGTAAAGAACTTCCTCCTCACATCCAATCTGAATCTCCCCACCTCCAGCTTTGCTCCATTCTCCCTAGCCCTGTCAGTACTTGATAGCCTAAAAAGTCCCTCCCCAGCTTTTCTGTAGGCCCCTTCAGATACTAGAAGGCCACAAGAAGGTCACCTGGGAGCCTTCTCTTCT
This sequence comes from Psilopogon haemacephalus, assembly GCA_013396835.1. NCBI lineage: Eukaryota > Metazoa > Chordata > Aves > Piciformes > Megalaimidae > Psilopogon > Psilopogon haemacephalus. The sequence goes on from VWZI01002821.1 coordinate 122,468, forward strand.
CCAAACTGATCATTCCCAACTCTTTCAGTCTGTGCTCATAGCAGAGGTGCTGCAGCCTTCTGATCATCCTCGTGGCCCTTCTCTGGACACCTCCAGCATGTCCACATCCCTCTTGTCCCAGGGTGTCCAGAACTGGATGCAGTACTCCAGGTGGGTTCTCCCCAGAGCAGAGCAGAGGGGGAGAATCACCTCCGTGGCCCTGCTGGCCGCACTTCTAATGCAGTCCAGGCTCTGCTGGTTTTCTGGGCTGCAAGTGCACACTGCTGGGTCACATTGAGTTTCTCCTCCACCAGCACCCCCAAGACCCTCTCCACAGGGCTGATCTCCAGCCAGTCCCTGCCCAGCCTGGATTGGTGCTTGGGATTGCAGATGATTGCATATGCCTGAATGCATGCACCAAGCAGTGCTGTGGTTTTAGCATCTTTGTTTGCACTTTTGTATCTTCCGAAAGCTTCTAACATAGAAACAGCCTCACACTTGAAGTGGAAGTGTGGGATTTGCAGAGTCACAGGGCTCTGTCTTCTTACTCAGCAAAGTTCCCTTTTTTTTTGGCTTATGTACAAGAATTGAGGACTTTGTAAAGTTGCGTACAGAGCATTTTAATCAAATATGTAGTAAATCAAGGAATTGTGGCATTCTGCAGGTCAGGTTCGGGGCATTTCTTGAAGTTGTGACAAACTGTGATGGATAAAGTTGGGAATAATCATGGTTTGGTTTTCTTCTAGATATTCTATTTTAGTCATGTTAGTTTTGTAATGCTGTCATAATGAACAGGGGAAGCAGAAGTATTTTAGTAAGGCTGCCACAGTTTGCCCCTCAGTTCTAATCTGCTGTGTTTGCACAATGCTCACGGAGACTAAACAATTAACAGTGAGCTCAGTGTGACATTCAGAACCTCTGCTGAAGATGCTCGGGAGCAAATACCACAGCTCTGTCATTATCAGACTGAATTCTCAGCCAGAACAAGCTCACAGACCAAGCAGTTTCATCCATAGAATGTTTAACTACAACAGAAACACAGACCTGAAAGTAACATTCTTCAGTCTCCCTTTTAAATTTCTTTGTTCTGGGGAGATGAGGCCAGAATGACATTGAATTGCTCTGTGGTTGCTTATAGTTCAGTATAATCTGGAGGTTAGTAACTGGTTTGGTTTGAAAAACCAAGTTGGGGGTGCTTACAACTAGCTGAAGTGACTGTAAGGAAATGTGTGCAGCCTGCTAGCCTGGAGGGAGATTCCAGCCTGTCCCTGGAGAGGTGAGACACAGTTCTGGCCTCAAACACAGAATTTGAGCTGCTGTGTCTGTGACCTCTGTGGTTTTCCCATAGCTTCTGGAAAAGCAGTGTCCAAGCAGTGTAATGTGTCATTAATCACAGAGGGTAGGTCTTCATCAAATGCATGACTTGGCCCTACCAAAGCAAGTGCTTTACATGACAGACAGAGCTGAGTCATCCACACAACTCTATCTTCATCCTGCCTTCTGCTTGAGGGCCTTGTGGCCACAGTGGTTGCCCTAGGGATTTCTTCCTGCCTGCTGCTAAGAATGGCATTGTTTGCTTTGGGGAAGGGGTGTGAGTGCCTAGGCAGGAGACAGACACAGTATGTATGTATGGAGTAATTGCCGTTTTTCCTCTGAAGAGTAAACAGGTTGGAAAAACAATGTGATCCTATAACTGTGAGAAAACCTCTTCCCTTATGTGCTGTGTCTCTGGAAAAGAAGTGGGGTTCTTTTTTTTCCAAGACTGAGTCTGAAATTCAGTCTTGGAAAAAAGTAGGCAGTTTTCAGTGCACAGAGTTGTTAGGATGTTTAAAACTGCTTTTGAGTCTCTCTCTCTCTCCTATATCTTAAAAGCTTTTAAAAGAAATGGAGGTGATTGAGATGAAATGATTTACTTAATTGCATCATGCATATGCCTCAGGTGTGAATAACCTCTTCTATAATTATAGTAATGTAATAGTTGCCTTAATCTAAATAGCTGAAAATTATTTGGAGTTCTCCTGTTAACCACATTGGAGAAAGGATTATTCTTTGAATAATGTAATGACACTTAATAGTTTCATTTTGGTTGCAGTTCTGGTGGTTTTGCTTAGGTGTGGAGTATTGTCCAAGGGAGGTGCACAATGAATCAAGCATAATGCCTGATTCAAAGTGGGGTTTTTTTGACATTTTGGTAGATTTATGTATTCATAGAATGCTTTAAGTTGGAAGGGGTCTTAAAGATGACCTAATTCCAACCCACCTGTCATGGGAAGTTCCACCTTCTACTAGCCCAGGTTGCTTGAGGCCTCATCCAGCCTGGCCTTCAACATCTCCAGGGAGGAGACATCCATGACTTCCCTGAGTAACCTGTTCCCATGTCTCACCACCCTCACTGTAAATAATTTCTTCTTAATATCCAGTCTAAACCTACCCTCCACAACTTTCAATCCATTCCCTTGTGTCCTTATCACTACAAGCCCTTGTAAAAAGTCCCTTCCTGGCTTTCTTGTAGGCTCCCTGCAAGTACGGGAAGGCCACTATAAGGTCTCCCCAAAGCCTTATTTTCTGCAGGCTGAACAGCCCCAACTCTTAAGAGCCTGTCCCTATGGGAGGTTCTTCAGCCCTCTGATCTTTATTAGCAGCATGTTTTAATCTTGCAGTAGCTAAATATTATTAATTTACATCCACTATGTATACACACAGAATACATTACTGTGGGAGTTGCCTACCCAGAAATGTCTGGTTCTATATATTTATTTCTTTTTTTTTTTTCAACGCGAAGTAAAACTAACTTTGAATTGCTAACAACTTTCTTCCCTTTTAACAGGTTTCCGAAAAATAAGCCTGGACGATCTGCGAAAGGCTTACATAGTGAAAGATGTGCAACAGTACATTCTTCATCGCTTAGACCAGGAAGAGGCACTGAGGCAACATCTCACCAAGGAAACTGCAGAAATGCTGAATCAGCTTCACATCAAGAGCAGTGGCTGCTTTTTGTACCTGGAACGTGTCCTCGACGGAGTCGTGGAGAATTTCATTATGCTGCGAGAGATCCGTGATATTCCGGGCACGTTAAATGGCCTCTACCTTTGGCTCTGCCAGAGACTTTTTGTGAGAAAACAATTTGCAAAAGTCCAGCCTATTCTCAATGTCATTCTCGCAGCCTGCAGGCCCTTAACCACCACTGAATTGTATCATGCGGTGTGGACCAAAAATATGATGCTGACGATGGAAGACTTTCAGCGCAAATTGGATGTCCTGTCGAAAGTCCTCATTGATGGGCTTGGGAATACAAAAATCTTGTTCCACTACAGCTTTGCAGAGTGGTTGCTGGACGTGAAGCACTGTACCCAGAAATACTTGTGTAACGCAGCAGAGGGACACAGGATGCTGGCCATGAGTTACACCTGCCGAGCAAAGGATCTAACGCCCTTAGAAGCTCAAGAGTTTGCCTTGCACCTGATTAATTCCAATTTGCAGCTGGAGACTTCCGAGCTGGCGCTGTGGATGATCTGGAACGGCACACCCGTCAAAGACTCCCTCTCAACCTTGATACCTAAAGAACAAGAAGTGTTACAGCTGCTGGTCAAAGCTGGTGCTCACGTCAACAGTGAAGACGACCGCACGTCTTGCATCGTTCGGCAGGCTCTGGAGAGGGAAGATTCCATCCGCACCTTGTTGGACAACGGAGCGTCGGTGAACCAGTGCGATTCCAACGGGAGAACTCTGCTGGCCAATGCAGCCTACAGCGGCAACCTCGATGTCGTCAACTTGCTGGTCTCCAGGGGAGCGGATCTAGAGATAGAAGACACTCACGGGCAAACAGCACTTACCTTAGCTGCTCGGCAGGGGCACACCAAGGTTGTCAATTGCTTGATCGGCTGTGGGGCAAACGTTAATCACACCGACCACGACGGCTGGACGGCGCTGCGATCTGCAGCCTGGGGTGGGCACACCGAGGTGGTCTCTGCTCTGCTCTACGCTGGAGTCAAGGTGGACTGCGCGGATGCCGACAGTCGGACGGCGCTGAGAGCGGCAGCCTGGGGAGGGCACGAAGATATTGTGCTGAATCTGCTTCAGCACGGTGCCGAAGTTAATAAAGCTGACAACGAGGGCAGAACGGCTTTGATCGCGGCCGCGTACATGGGGCACAAAGAGATCGTGGAGCACCTGCTGGATCACGGTGCGGAGGTAAACCACGAGGACGTGGATGGAAGGACTGCGCTGTCTGTCGCTGCGCTTTGTGTGCCGGCCAGTAAGGGACACGCCTCGGTGGTCAGTCTTCTAATTGACCGCGGTGCTGAAGTTGACCATTGTGACAAAGACGGCATGACCCCGCTGCTGGTGGCTGCATATGAAGGACATGTAGATGTTGTTGATCTGCTACTGGAAGGAGGAGCTGATGTTGATCACACAGACAACAACGGCCGTACACCGCTTCTAGCAGCAGCCTCCATGGGCCACGCTTCAGTTGTAAATACTCTTTTATTTTGGGGTGCAGCTGTCGATAGCATTGATAGCGAGGGGAGAACGGTTCTGAGCATAGCTTCTGCACAGGGCAATGTCGAAGTAGTACGGACTCTGCTGGACAGGGGGCTAGATGAAAATCACAGAGATGATGCAGGCTGGACACCTTTGCATATGGCAGCTTTTGAAGGTCACAGGTTGATCTGCGAAGCTCTGATAGAGCAAGGTGCTAGAACAAATGAAATCGATAACGATGGACGTATACCTTTCATATTAGCCGCACAAGAAGGTCACTATGATTGTGTGCAGATATTGCTGGAAAACAAATCCAACGTTGACCAGAGAGGCTACGATGGGAGAAATGCTCTGCGGGTTGCTGCTTTAGAAGGTCACAGAGATATAGTTGAACTGCTGCTCAGCCATGGGGCAGATGTGAACTACAAAGACGCCGATGGGCGGCCAACGCTTTACATCTTAGCGTTAGAAAACCAGCTTACAATGGCCGAGTACTTCTTGGAAAATGGTGCAAACGTAGAAGCAAGCGATGCTGAAGGAAGAACAGCGCTCCATGTTTCCTGCTGGCAGGGCCACTTGGAGATGGTGCAGGTGCTGATAACGTACCATGCCGACGTGAACGCTGCCGACAACGAGAAGAGATCTGCTCTGCAGTCTGCTGCATGGCAAGGTCACGTCAAAGTAGTGCAGCTTCTCATTGAGCATGGAGCCCTGGTCGACCACACATGCAATCAAGGTGCTACTGGACTCTGCATTGCAGCCCAAGAAGGGCACATTGACGTCGTCCAAATACTGCTAGAGCATGGTGCTGATCCAAATCACGCCGACCAGTTTGGGCGCACCGCTATGCGTGTCGCAGCTAAAAATGGACACTCTCAGATTATCAAATTACTGGAAAAGTATGGTGCGTCTACTCTGAACGGTTGCACTCCGTCTCCAGTCCACACAATGGAGCAAAAACCCTTACAGTCAGTCTCCTCCAAAATGCAGTCACTGACGATGAAGTCCAATAGTTCAGGGAGTACTGGTGGGGATATGCAGCCTAGTATGCGTGGCTTGTCTAACGGACCCGCTCATGCCTTCAGCTCTCCTTCAGAGTCTCCCGATTCCACGGTCGACCGTCAGAAATCATCTTTGTCAAACAACTCCCTGAAAAGCTCCAAAAATTCTTCTCTCCGCACCACCTCGTCGACCGCCACCGCTCAGACAGTGCCCATTGATAGCTTCCACAGCCTGTCCTTCACCGAGCAGATCCAGCAGCACTCCCTGCCGCGCAGCAGGAGCAGGCAGTCTATCGTTTCTCCTTCCTCCACCACTCACTCCCTAAGTCAAAATCATAACTCACCGAGCAGCGAATTCGAGTGGAGCCAAGTGAAACCCAGCCTGAAATCAACTAAAGCTAACAAAGGGGGGAAAACAGACAACTCTGGCAAATCTGGGTCAGCTGGGAAGAAAATGAAACAAAGTAGTTCCTCCCAACCAAAAGTGTTAGAGTATGAAATGACTCAGTTTGATAAACGAGTACCTATTGCCAAAGCCGGGACAGGCGTGCCACTGAAATCCATGCCCACGGAGCCACAGTGCAAAATTTTGGTCCCACCAGCTCAGCAAGAAGTTGGTCGATCTCAGCCACAGTTCCTGATCCACCAACAGGGCGGAGAGCAGAAGAAGAGGAACGGAATTATGACGAATCCAAACTACCATCTTCAGAGCAATCAGGTTTTTCTGGGTAGGGTTTCTGTCCCGCGCACAGTGCAGGACAGAGGGCATCAGGAGGTTCTGGAAGGTTATCCTCCCGCAGAGACAGAACTCAGCCTTAAGCAAGCCTTAAAACTACAGATTGAAGGTAGCGACCCAAGTTTCAACTACAAGAAGGAAACACCATTATAAAAGGTAACCTATCCCATCACAATGGAAGCAAACCTCTCTCTTTCATCCTCTGCTTTTTTTACATCTGTTAAAGTTACATTTCTTTCCCATTTATCCTAATTCCTTTCTTAATGAAAACCATGAATGGTGAAATTTTAACCATGCTAAGGATTTATCTTCCTGTCACTTAAGTGTCAGCCACAGAGGAATTGGATCACCCTCATATGTGCTGTTGAATCTTAGTTGCTGAACTCATGCCTCACTGATTTGATAGGTGACTGAATACAAAGCAGCAAGTTTCATGTAGCGTTGATTTGGAGTTTTCATTTCGAGCATGAAGACAGCTGAGAATTAAAACTTGTGATATTTTCAGATATATTAATTATTATTCACTAAAATGGTTTGGTTTTTGCTTTTTTTCTTGTAGGAAGCTTCTTTTAAGTCACAGGCAATTGCTTTTGTGAATTTGGATTTCAGATGCAAAATCTCAGCGTAGTTGTCTGCAGATTAAAAAGCTAAAATGCTAAGGCTTTGATTTTTATAGTTCTGTTGCTGGGGAGGTAACCATCCCTTAAAAGAGGATTAGAAATGATGCTATGATGCCAATTTTCTGACCATTCTGTAGCTCTGAATGAGTGGAATTCACTTGGAGCTCTTACTTTTCTCTCCCATGCTGAATTTCAGGTTAAAAAAAAAAAAAAGAATATAATGCAGCTTTTTCAGACCTGAGTTGTCAGTGAGTCAGCTAAAATAGAACTACTTTTTCTCCCTCTTTGTCGTGAGATTTCTCTTTTGTAGGGTATTTGGAATGTGTTAATAATTAATGTATCTCTTTATATGAATTTTGACGAAGCAGCCTCTTTGTGAAATTTATGCTTATTTATTTCTTTTGAGCAAGTGCTGCACCTTTGACAGGTCCGACTGCCGCTCCCTAAAACAAGAGCGTTCTTCTCTTAGCTGACTCAGATCTGCTGCAAGTCGTCAAAGACTGCAGGTTTCTAGGACGTTGGCAGGTGGTGCAGAATCCACAAATGGGAGCTCTTCAAGCTGTCAGAAACCAGATAGACCAAACTATCCTGGAAATGGAACACATCTCGCTAGATGGAGAGAGCATCCTCCTAGGTGTGAAGAGCAGGGTATTAGAATATCATGCAGGACTCTGAGATGTTTCCTTAGAGTCAGTATTTTGATTATATTGTTTCAAGTATTTCAATGCTCCGAAAAGCTCTGTTCTACAGCCTCCACACCTGTGAAATGCAAATACTAGCAAAGGCTCAAAGGAGCTATGGGGCACGCAGAAGAGAAGAGGCAGGACAACAGGAGCAGGCATGGAGAGGAATTGGCACATGAGAGAATGGTCTCGAAATCTTCCTAAAAGAACTTTAGGTTCCCACAATTCTACATCATGTCCAAACAGGACTTAAATCAGTTTGTAATTTTTCCTCCTGCCTTCATAAAACATTCAAATGTATAATTAAGAACTGTGTTTCCTAACTCCTCTGTACCTTCACCTGATGCTCAGTGCTTGCTTTCATGTTACACTTCATCGTAAACCTTATGGCTCTGACCTAGAATGCACTGACTTGACCTGACCTGTCATCAAAAGATGAGTTCTGATGAATTTTCCATCTTTGTTGATTGTAAAATATGAACTATGTTTAAAAAAAAAAGGGAACACTCTGCATAGAATTTCAAACCTTGAGTTGGGCTTTGCTTTATTGGCAGCAAATTATGCTTAATTTGAAAACTCAGGAGTTCTCTCAGTGAAATGCAAGTGGCTAAGCACATGAGGTAGTGGATAACAAAATTCCTTTTTCTCTAATGATCTGGCATAGATTCATTTTAAATATGGAAGTGCAAAACCATTTTGTGTGGATGATGAATTGCTTGGCAAAGTCTGTAATTTACCTCCCCTTTTGCTGAGCATTGAGCACAAAGCCCAGTAACTCCCCTGACCAGTGAATAAAGTGGTGGAACACATTAGAAATACTGTACTGGAGCACCTGAGGAGTGCCTTTCCTTCCTTGACCACTGCTTCCAGGGTCTTCCCCACAGCAGGAATGCTTCCCAAAGGACCTGACTGCTTTGGATGGTAGAACAGACAGCACAGGGAACCAATCATGGGATTTGAGTTAGGCAAGGAGAAACTTTTAATCATTGGTATGTTGTGGTGTGCATTTAACCATAATCAGAAATGCTGGAGCTCTCTTTCTGATAGTTCTTGTTCATGTTATGGAGCATTACCAAAACTTAATTGTTTTTATTTTCTACTTTCAGGCCAATTCCACGATGCTACCACCAGAAACTCTTCTGTTCTGAATGATTCATCAGCTGGCTGGGAAGGAAGCTCGTTTAGTCCACCTAGAAATTCAAGAATGTGATTACCACAGTACAGTTACCTTAATTACTGTAACGTGCCTACATTTTCAGGCTGCCTTCTCAGTATAACCCCCTGTGCTTCAAAAAATTTATTTTGTGTACTTTGTATTTAATACACAGAACGAGCACTTTTGGTTTTTTGTTTTTGGTTTGTTTTTTTTTAACTGCAGGAAGATACATGCTGTATTTCCCTGATAACAGCTGAAAATGGGGGAAGAACGAGGGATTTTTGACATCCTATTCCAGCACTCTTGGTAGAGGCGCATGTGCCACAGTGAACTGTGTCTGGAGAGGCAGTGCTTTTTTTTTTATTTGGCTTTTTTTTCTCCTCTTTTNCTTAAGGAAATAAGCAAACAGTTTGTCACATTTGCATTGTTGTAATGTATGGTCAGTTCCCTGTGTACTTCAAGAAGTTCTCTCCAGAAATACAAGCCTGGTAGCAGTATTTTATAAATACTGTGCTTGCCTGTTCTGTCTGTGTCATAGCTGTTCAGTGGGGTTGGGCTGCAAGCATCTGCAGTATCTTTGGGAGTTTGTTTTTTTTTTAAGAGGCACAAATCCACTCTCTGGTACTACAGCACCGAATCTGGCTGGCAGGTGGTGACCACTGAAAGCAACAGGCAGATTTGCTCTTGGACACTTGATCTTTAATAACCTCCATTATTGTTACAATGATGAGGTGACTGAATATGGGTATGTTTTAGGTGCTAAAGGTCTGATCCTGCTTTCCTGTGTACCTTTACCTGTTAGAAACACCTCTTTCTTTTTTTCTTTGTTTTTTTTTTGTTTCCCAAGGCAAAGGACTGTACTGAAGATGTCAGTAAAACCATGGAAGATGCAGATGCTTTGTTAAATGAGGCTGAGAGAATTTGTAGGGAGAGTACAGTAGAAGAGCAAACACTTAGTAAAGCCCTCGTGGGGGGAGTACGGAGATTACTGAGTTAGCCTTGTCCTGAGACAATAACTCTTTAAAGCACAAACTTGTATGAATGTGGTTACTGCTTCAGATGGGTTAGGTAGAGCCAGTGTGAGTATTTCTGTACCTGGAGCACAGTTAGTTGGCGGTCTGGATAAGTCCCATCTACGGGTAATGGAAAGCTGGTTCCCCACTCTCACAGCAGAAGAATTTTGACTTCTACAAAAGAGAGCAAAATCAAGGCCATTGTTGTGGAAGTGAACAGTATGATTTTATTTTTTTTAACTTGCACAGCTCTGGGAGTGGTAAAAAAGAAACAAGTGGGTTATTTTCTCCTGAATGCGAGCTATATTCTGCTATTCACCATTACCCAGCCTCGCTCTTTAGAGAGTAAGCTTATTTTTGTATGTGAGTATGTTTCTTCTAAAGACTTGGATTCTGTCTCCCTTTTCCTACCCCGATTCTGACTGCTCCACAAGTCAGATGATAGAAAGCTGAGGTTATTTTTCATAGAGGATTAATTAGATGTATGGGCTGTCCTTCATCTTTGATAAATGGCCCCCAGATAAAGATTTAGTGCATATTCTGAGGCACTAAAAGGGCTCTGTGTCTTGTTGTTATGATTAACAATCATCAGAACACTTAGGGTTTGATTGTGTTTTTTCAGTTTTTTAGGGGTTTTGTTAATATCTTCCACCTCCATTCTTCTTTGCTTGTTACTAAATGTAAAAAGAGACTCTTTCTAGTCAGGCATTCAGCACGCAGTAGAATTAGACGTTAAAAGTTGACACGCAGCAATATTGATTATTCTGAATGTTTCATGTATTGAATTTCTTGTCCCTGTGGGACAATTATAAAATAAACATAACAGGAGACTGGCAGAATGGCCTTAAAGAGGGTTAGTGGCTCAGTGAAGTACCAAAATGTTCTCAGCAGACTTGTTCCAGACCTCAAGCGTAGTACGTTTGCAATACTGTGCAAGAAACACAACTCTCCTTAGTTCCTAGGTGTATGTTTTGTTCTGTAGAAAGGGATCCCCCTGAATGCCAACGTTCTTCTGCTGACCTTGACTGTCATTGGGACTGTATTTATTTAATTTTATTGTGCTGTTAATAATTGCACCTTGTGGACGGAGAACTAGGGCCAGTTTCACAAGGGGCCGCAGCTTATAGATAGCCTGATGGGTTTTGCGTGAATAGTATTGACAAGTGAAACAGCTGCTGGGGGAAACCTTGGACCCAAATCAGCAGAAAGTTAGACCTGTTGGAAATGTTTTCAGAAGGGCAGTGCGTCCAGCTTCTGGACATCACTTTGAAACAGAGCATGAATTGCTCTAAAACATTCGCTGTGTAAAAACATCCGAAGGTCTGTGTAATCCTGCCTTGCTGTTGTGTTTGATTATTTTACCACCACCGTTTGTGAGGGTTTTGCATACCAAGAGATGTTGCTCTTTCCCGCCCCACACACCCCCAACCCTGTCGTTTGCTCTGTCCAGCTCTGCTCTTTCCCATCTGTGCAGTCAAGTGGAGGTGAATGGAGTTGCATAGCTGTGACTCAGCACGGATTCTTCTGGCAGTGTAACAGCTTTCACAACCTAAAACAGTTCAAAAGCCCAAGCAACACAGGATGATAATCCACGAGTCCCATTTCACTGCTCCTTCCAAGGTCGTCTCCACAAGACATCCAAAATTCTCAGTGGGAGAGCCAGGGGGAAAGAAACAAACCTGTTTTGTGGACATGGCTGTCAATACTGTGTGCATGTGGGGAAAAATAAAACAACTCCTCAGAAGAGAAATGCATCAAGAGAGAGAGGCACAACTGATGCATTTTGGGGTTTTTTTGGGTCTTCTCAGTGATCAGTGTTGAAACCAGTAGCATTTATTTAAAAATTAAAAGGTATTTTCCCTCATCAGTTACTCTGCTATGCAAATGTCTGTTATGCTTAATATTCCCCCATCTGAACTCCTCAGTTAACTCGGTATGCAGACTTGACTGTTTTGGTTTTTTTTGTTTGTTTGTTTTTGTTTTGTTTTGTTTTTTAATTCCTGGAGTGGGTTGTAAATAGCCTTTAATGTACATTGAATGAATTTCACATTGTAAAATTTTTATTTTTTTCCTTGTATTATATTAAGCGAAAATCCCTGTGTATATGAAAGTGCATAATAAATATATTTGCTTTTCAGCAGACATCTGAGCTGTTTTAATTTGGCTACCTCATTTCCTGGGCTACCTCAGGAGAAGGTTATTAAACTGCTACTAAGCATCTGCAGAGAACTTGCTGAAATGCAGTGTGTGTGTCCAGTGGGCAGCCTTGGCTAGCAAAATATTAATTCCTGTGACCCAGCTCCTCGCTCAGCTGACCTGGTGGAGCTGAGTCACGTTGAGCTGAGTCAACCCTGAGCATTTGCAGGAGAGAGTCTGCTGCATGTGCTTGGGTTTGAAATGACCATTATGGACTGCCTGTACCAGGAGAGCAAATCAAATCCAAATTTCAGTTGCTCTGAGTTCTTTACAGCTTCAGATGTTATGAGTTAGTTATCTCGTTGATCAGTTTCTCTGTAGGGTTTTCAGTGTAAGCAGAAGCTCATTAAATCATTTTTCTTGATACGGAAAGAAAAAGTGGGAGAAGGAAGTTTTCCAGTCATTGCAGTAGTCCCATTTCACAGAATCATAGAATGGTTTAGGTTGGAAGAGACCTCAAAGCTCATCCAGTTCCAACCCCCCTGTGCCATAGGCAGGGACACCTCCCACTCCATCAGGTTGCTCAGGGTCTCGCTGAATTTTGTCTCACTTCTGCTCTACATTATATACCCATGGGGATTTCTCTGCAGAGAGTTGCTGAGTGTGAAGGGGTTGCTAGGCTGTACCTGCTGCACCTGGTGGTTCAGGTTTACCTCCACGTGTTCTCCTTTCCAGCTGTTGGTGCTCATGGTTGGACTGATATCCAAGACAAGGAGCGACAAAATTTGTCAGTAGCTGTCGACTTGTTTTCTGTCTGTTTCTCTGGTTTCTCACAATAATTATCAACCCTCTTTTGTTAAAATCCTTTTATGTCTGAAATAACAAAGTATGAAATGGCATCAGTTCAGTGGCTGTTTTCTCGTTGAGGCAAAGACCCATTCTCACTGAGTTAATCTTTGAGTAAGCTGTGCTGCAGCTCAGGGAGACCTTTTCTGCAGATAATCGCTGTAATAATATTGAAAGAAAGTTACTCAGCACCTGCTTTTCATCTCTGATTTGATGGAATATAAACAACCATGCTGAATAAGGCCTCACATCTTCTGTGAGATCTTTACAGCAATTTGGCACATGTAGTACAGGCATTGTCCAAAAGAGAGCTGGGACTAGTTGGCACGGGGAGCTGCAGCTTTTCAGTTGGAGGCCTTTTGAGAGATAGCGATGAGAATTTGGCATCGATCTAAAATCCCAATCATTTTATGCTACAAAGAGTCACAGAAACAGGGCATGGGACTGAGAAATTTACTTGGCAAATTGTCATGTTAAAGAAGGCTTCACATTTATATGCCAGCAATGGAAACAAATTGACCTTTAGAACGAAAAGTCTAATTCGCTGACGTCCCAGCAAGGCTTGCTCTACTTGCTTTTATGTTTCTGAGTGTGTATTAGTCCAGCCAAGGCACAGAACTGCAATTGCAGGTAGGTTTTGATGTAGGAAAATAGCTCTTAATGGATTGCTGTGATTGAAATATTCATAGATTCATCAGATGGTTTGGGTTGGAAGAGACTTTTGAAGATCATCTGGTTCCACTGTCCCCCTGCTATGGGCAGAGGCATCTTCCACCAGAAGAGGTGGCTCAAGGATTCATCCAGCCTAGGCTTGAGTACCTCCAAGGAGGGGGCATCCATGACCTCCCTGGGCAACCTGTTCCACTGTCTCACCACCCTCACTGTCAAGGGTTTCATCCTAATCTTCAGCCCGGATCTTCCTTTCTCAAGCTTCAATCCATTCCCTCTTGTCCTATCACTACAAGCCCTTGTAAAAAATCCTCTTCCTGGCCTTCTTCTAGGCCCCCTTCAGGTACTGGATCTATCTTGCATCTTCAGGAATTTAGTTTGCATTGTGTAGCCTTTTATAATGGGTTAAGGACACAGTTTATGTTTTGTGGAGTTCATGATTTGGTCTGGGACCTTTAGTTCCATCTTTTCCCATCAGTTCATTTTGGACTCCCCAGACTGCCTGGGAGTTGACTTTGAGGCTTGCTCTGTCATTTGCATAAGGAGCTCAGCTACAGTGGCTTTAACCATTGTTTTTGCATGTCCTTGAGAAACTGGGAGATGAGGAGGATTAAATTTAAATCAGATTTAAAGATGATGTACTTTACTGTGAGGGTGGTGAGACACTGGGACAGGCTGGGGATGCCCTCTCCTCAAGACCAGGCTGGATGGCACTTTGAACAACCTGGTCTAGTGCACAGTGTCCTTGCTTATGGCAGGGGGTTGGAACTAGATCGTAGAACATAGAATGGTTTAGGTTGGAAGAGACCTCAAAGCTCAGCCAGTTCCAACCCCCCTGTGCCATAGCCAGGGACACCTCCCACTAGAACAGGTTGCTCAAGGCCTCATCCAGCCTGGCCATGAACACCTCCAGGCAGGAAGCAGCCACAACCTCTCTGGGCAACCCGTGCCAGTGTCTCACCACCCTCACTGTGAAGAAGTTCCTCCTAACATCCCGTTTAAATCTCCCTGAAGATGATCCCTAAGTTTCTTTCCAATCCAAACTGTTCTGTGAACGCCTGAAGTGGCTATATCAGGTAGAGAAACACAATTGCCACCTCTCCAGATCTGGAAGATTTGAAGCTTTCAAGGATTTAAAGATTTTTAACATTAGGTTTCTTTCAGCTGAAGCAATACAGACTTTAAGCTCCAGTTCCCCACGGGGCTGTGGCAGAAGGGTGCTGGCTCTCTAGCCAGGGGGCAGGTGACCCAGCACCACTGCCTTTACCAAGTAGGTGAGCATTTCCAGGAAGAGCTAATCTCTGCTGAAGGGCTGTATTCATTCTACTCTTTCTGGGAAGAAAGATTAATTCTTTGTGAGAAACCCGATGAAGAAAATTTTGTTACAAGGAAGCAGTATGCAACTCAGCTGACTGACTTGTTGGGGTGAGGGGGAGCTAAAATCTTTAGCTTCCATGCCAGCCACTGTGTTCAGAATAGGTCTTGCTGCATGTTAGTCTGCTTTACTTGCTGTTGGTCTCTGCGAAGTAGCCCAGGTTGCAGAAGTCTTCAACTCCAGTCTGTTTACTACTCCTACATTTTATTGCTGTTTTGTTTTTCAGACAGTCTCAGAGTTAAGATGAGAGGTCTGACTCGCGTGATGTGGGCAAGCTCTTGTCCCTTGCGCTGTGTTTTCCCAATGGTGGTCTGCAAAACCCTCGTGAATCATGACTGAATTTTAAGTGCTTCGTGAAAAGGTTAACAACAACAACAAAAAAAACCCAAACAGCAAAGCAAACTTATGATCAGATAACAGGAATTCATAAGGGGGTCTTAGGCATTTGCAAATGAAAAAGCCTGGAAATCACAACTCGAGAATTTCAGCTAAAGAAGGTAGTGGTCAGAAATCTTTGGTGAGTTGATTTGGGAGCAAATAAAGATGCAGAAAGTTTGAAAGCTGTCCCAGCCACCTGTTGGAGCCCCCAGTACAAGAAGGATATGGAACTGTTGGAGACAGTCCAGAGGAGGGCCACAAGGATGCTTGGAGGGCTGCAGCAGCTCTGCTGTGAGGACAGGCTGAGAGAGTTGGGGCTCTGCAGCCAGGAGAAGGCTTCCAGGAGACCTTAGAGTAGTCTTCCAGTATCTGAAGGGGGCCTACAGGAGGGCTGGGGAGGGACTATTCACAAGGTCTTGTCATAACAGGATGAGGAGGAATGGGTTCAAACTGGCAGAGGGAAGATTTAAACTGGATGTTAGGAGGAAGTTCTTTCCAGTGAGGGTGGTGAGACACTGGCACAGGTTGCCCAGGGAGGTTGTGGCTGCTCCCTGCCTGGAGGTGTTCAAGGCCATGTTGGATGAGGTCTTGAGTGACCTGATCTAGTGGGAGGTGTCCCTGCCTGTGCCACAGGGGGGTTGGAACTGGCTGAGCTTTGAGGTCTCTTCCGGCCTAAATCATTCTATGATTCTATGATTGCAGTTTCTCCAGTCAAAGCTTGGCAGTTGGGTTAAAGATATGGTTATATTTCTAATTAAGTTTTTGTTCATTGCAGACCTAGGGAAGATCATAAAGGCTTCCTGCTGGGGAGCATGACCTGTACATATGCTGATAGATTGGCTTGTTCTGTTCTGCATACAAGAGAGATCAATGGACACAAGAAAGCTTTGGTAGAGTTAGCTTGTGAGAGATGAACAGAATGGCCAAGACAGGGTAAATTAAAGTGGATATTCAGAATATTTCCTTACAAGGAGAGCCTGAGGGAGCTGCGAGTCTTTAGCTTGGAGAAGAGAGTGGGAGGTGACCTCATTCATGGTTATAAGTGTGTAAAGGGTGAGTGCCAGGAGCATGGAGCCAGGCTCTGCTGGGTGATACCCAGTGACAGGACAAGGGGCAATGGTGGAAGCTGAGGAATAGGAAGTTTAGTGGAAACGTAAGGAGGAATTTTTTCCCTGTGAGTGTGACAGAACACTGGAACAGGCTGCCAAGGGAGGGTGTGGAGTCTCCCTGTCTGGAGACACTAAAAACCCACCTGGATGCGTTCCTGTGTGACCTGTTGTAGGTGATCCTGCTCTTGGAGGGGGGTTGGACTGGATGAGCTTTCAAGGTCCCTTCCAGCTCTTGATATTCTGTGATTCTGTGATTTCATTTGACGATGTTAGACTTACTATTTTTTTTCCCACTGCTTGAATGGTGACGAGCAAGTCCATTTCTAGGTCTGTATTGAGAAAGTCTATTTAATGTGAAACTGCTGGAGAGGGCAGGAAATTTGTAGAGATTCCTTGGAAGATGCTTGGAGCCTTTATGAAAGGAGCTAACCAGCAAAGGAGCCTTGTTGTTCCTGAGGCCTTGAGTGACTTGTTCCAGTGGGAGGTGTCCCTGCCTATGGTGGGGGGTTGGAACTGGATGAGCTTTGAGGTCCCTTCCAACCTAAACCATTCTCTGATTCCAATAACATTACAGATGTCTTGATTAATGTATTATCCAAGATTCCAGACAGCAGAGTTTGGGGGACAAAACAGAATAAGCTGTTAGAGTTTGATTTTTATTTTTTTTTTCCTTTAACTTCTTTGATGTAACTTGGTTTTTGATCTGTATCTCCTAGGGCAAAGAGATTTAATTAAAAAAAAAAAAAAAAAGGTAGGTAAGTAATAAAATCCTCTTCTTCCCATCATGAGTTAAGGCTGTGAGCACAGCTGTTGTCTACTTGCTATGCCTTGGTAGAATATTAAGCAACCTCATAGGGGAGACTCTTTAAAATGCAAAGCTTTATTTATGGATGACAAAGACAAAACGGACCTTTATTACGATTTATTCTCTCTTCTTGCATTGTGCTGGCTGCCATTGTGGTTTTTTTTTTTTTCCCTCAAGCACAAAACAATCCAATCTTATTCAGCAGCATAGCTGGGCAGAACACAGTGCTGCAGCGCTCACGATTGCTTTAGGAATAAGGGTGTCATAATTACATTGCTGGTTTTTCTTGTAGCTCCTCTGGAAAGTGTTGGTTTTTGCCAGTAGAGCCCCAGATACTTTACAGCAAACAAAATAAATTAAAAAAAAAAAAAAAAAAG
>VWZI01002821.1:149110-162173 GCA_013396835.1 Psilopogon haemacephalus
CCTATATCTATATCTATATAACTTATATATATTAAAAAATACACATATATCTTATCCATATATATATACTGTTATATATGATGTCTATCCAATGAGGGAAGTTGTGGAGAGGCTGCTGCTGGTCTCTTCTCACAGGCAGCTGGAGACAGAACAAGGGGGAATGGCCTCAAGCTGAGACTGGGGTGGTTGAGATTGGACATTAGGAAAAAAATTTTCCTGGAGAGAGTGGTCAGGCACTGGAAAGAGCTGCCCAGATAGGTGGTGGAGTCACCCACCCTGGATATTTTTAAGGGTGGTTTGAATGTGGTGTTTAGGGCTATGGTTTAAGGTGAATCTTGTAGAGCTGGGTTATAAGTTGGACTTGGTGATCCTGAGGGTCTTTTTCCAACCTGGATGTTTCTGTGATTTCTGTGATTCAATCCCCTTTTCTCCCTCCAGACTCTGCCCCTCTCAGAAAGAGCAATGCAATATCACTTGTTAGAATGCAGGCTTAATTCCTCGGTGTTTTCCCTGGCTTTGTTTTTATTGCTGTAACAGCAGCTTATGAAACATTTAGTGTAAAAAAGACTCACAACATGAGTCTGAAGAGACACACACAAAAAAAAAAGAAACAAAAAAACCCCAAGCCACAACCCTTGAGCCTGTATGAAGGGCTCTGTTGCTGCACTTCAGTGTTCTGTAGTTCAATATAGAGGTGCAGAAATAATGACAATCGTTTATCACTTATTGATCCACCTGCATTGTGAGGAGGTGTTGGCCACTGAGATTGCACTGGCAGAACAATAGTTCAGTGCTGAGTTCAAAACCCAGGAGAAAAAATAAAATTACCCCGAGAAACGCTGCTGGTTGCACTTTAGTCTGTGACTAAATGACAATGGAATAGTGTTTGGGCAGCCCTCGGTATTAACCAGATGCAGTGGAATTCAGGCTTCTCCATTGTACAGGAGGATGACTCACATATTCCTCTTTCATCCTAAGGGACAGATGAAAAACTGATTGCAGGCTCTCCCACTGCTACCCTTTCATGCTGTTTGGCCTCTCCTGTACTCAGGCTGGGTTTAAGGAGAAGAAAAGATGCTTGTGTCTGAGAGATTAAATATCTTCAGACTGTAATCATGCTTTAGTCCCGTCTGGAGCACTGTGCTGCTTTTGGGGTGTATCCCAACCCCGAGGCGTAATTACAGAGCGAACCCCTGAGACTTCATCCCATTTTCACACTGGTTTTGCTCCACTGGCTTTGCAGGCTTTCCTAATCACATGGCACAGGAGACTGCTCTGGCAAATTGCTACTGCTTTAATCTAGATTCCGGCTGAAAGATAAATGCAGCCTCTTTTTATGGACCTTAAACCTAATGGAAGTTTGGCCCAATGGAATAATGTTTATATTGCGCTATTTTGAGAACTCTAAATGCTGAGGAAACTCAAAGCCAAGCAGAACTGCAGTCAATACAGACCTGGAGAAATTGTTTTCAGACTCAGGCCAGCAAATTGTGATTAATTTCTTTGTTGTGGTGCAAGCTCGTTTCTGAACATGTTCCCTATTAGCTCTGTGAGCATCCAGTGCAGTCCCTGGCAAGCTCTGCACTACAAACCCATCCTGGCTGCTGCAGTGCTGACTGCAAAAGACAGAACCAATCTCATTGCAAAGCCCTCTGAATCTTTCTTCACTTCAGCTCCTAACTAGGAAGCAATTATCTTTTTAACTGCTCTGAGGAGACAGTTTGGACCAGCAAAAGGTGAGGGTCAGACTGAAGGGGATCAGTCTATTCTTCAAAGTAGTAAGAGATAAGATGAGAGGATATGGCCTCAAGTTGTGCCAGGGGAAGTTTAGGTTGGCTATTAGGAGAAGTTTCTTCACTGAAAGAGTGGTCAGATGTTGGAACAGGCTGCACAGAGCAGTGATGGAGTCACTGGCCAGGGAGGTGTTCAAGAAAAGCATGAGCATGGCACTTGGGGCCATGATTTAGTGGCCCTGGTGGTGTTACATTGATGGTTGGACTCAGTGCTCCTAGAGGTCTTTTCTAAACTTAATGATTCTTATATTCTTATATGATTCTTATATTCTTATATGATTCTTTTCTAACCTTAATGATTGTTATATGACTAGCAACAGGCTCCATGAAGGTAACAGAGTGTTACACTGACAATTAAAAAGGTGCCTCTGGGCAAAACTGATTAGTTGCCCTATCTTGATTTAAATACATTCAGAAAGTCATGGAAAGATACATATCTCCTACTGAAAACACTGAGTTTCACCAAAAACACCCAGGGAATGAATGGTTTGCCTACAGGATTCTCCTGGAAGTGGCAGTCCTTCCAAATAGCTGTTCAGCAGGGAGCCAATTCAGAGGCACCTCCTATTTTAATGTTCTCCAGAGCTTGAAATCTTTGAAATGTTTGCTTCTGTCATTTTGTTACTTCTAGGTATTACTTTTTTAAATTAAGACTTACAGTGAAAACAGAAGTAAAATAAAGGCACAAAAATACAGAGTTTAAGATGGGCAGTTAGAAATGTTTAGCTGATCTGATGCAGTTTCCTTCTCTTTAGACTCCTGGGTCTTCAACGATCAAAAGTTTAATCTCCACCCCCACATTTAATTCTCAGTCTTTTGACCAAGTGGACATTCTGAATCTACAGTGTGCTAGGTTTTCCACAATGTAGGATTTTGCCTCCTTTTAGCTTACCTTTTCAGCCAAATAGCTCTGAAATATGAGCGAGCATATTCCAGCCTCTCATTGCTCTGCTCTCTGACTTTCCTCTGGCTCCTGTCCACGACAGCAGTAAAGAGGCACAGATATGATTTGTCTGTATGGGAAGTGGTGGTGAGATTTCAGAAGCAGCACGTGAGACAGGACCAGAGAGTGTGGGGGAGGAAATAGGAAACTCATTTCCTCCTCTTGCATAGTTTTCTCTGGATTTAATCATTCCAAGGACCCTATAGATACAAAAGCTTGAGCATGGGTGTCTTATCTGCTCACATATAACATTTCAGAGCTCCTGCTCAGCATAAACACACTGAAGCATGTGTGCTTTCCCAGAATATATTACTTCATACTTTCTTGAGCGTTTTCTATCCTCCTTCAGCAAACTGAGGGGAGTCAGATTCATGGCTGTAAAAATATGTAAGCCTGGAACTTGAAATGTTCATCACAAGGGGAATATAATGGCTGATACCTTGTTTGAAGACAAAGGACCATGAGGAGATCTAGGGTAGGGTGTCCCTGCCCATGGCAGGGGAGTTGGAACTAGATGGTCCTTGTGGTCCCTTCCAACAGTGACTGATTCTATGATCATCTGGGATGGACAAGAAAACTCATCACTGTTACAATCCTTATGCATTACCAAAGTTTCTCTGCACTGCTGTGTGTCTAGACTAGGTTCATAGAATCAGGGAATTAGAGAATTGGAATTGGTTGGAAGAGACCTCAAGGATCACCTAGTCCAGCCTTTTTTGGTTCACTGAAGCTAACTTTAGACTGATGTATGCTTAGAACCACGGTTTAAAATCAAAGCTGAGCAAAAAAAAGATTATCTGTAGCAAAATATTACAGTGAACTCTGCTGATATGATTTATAATACTGGAGAATGCTGTCTTTGCTTCCTTAAAATCAACTTAATTATCCATTCTTGTAATCATAGTAATCTGTTTGGAGCTGGCTGCAGAAGAACATCAGGCAGTTGGTGTATGGCCTCTGTGTGCGTTATCCAGGAGCTACATTCTTCTGTCCTAAAGCCTCCATCAATACCAGCTTCCAAACAGTTAATGGAACTGGGAGAAGATCATACAAATTTGGCATCCAAGGTAGCTTTAATCTGACTGAAAGTTATGCTGTACAAAGCTTCTGATGCTCCTGTTTACTGCACTACAATAATTCTTCCCTCTTACTTAGAGCTATAACTCTGCCTTAAGTCATATCACCTTCTGCTGTGATCAGATTTCACAAGTTAAACAGTCACACCAGCTCACTCCTTAAGAATATATCTAATGCTGCAGGCAAAGGCATCTGAGCTAGACAGTTATGCTTCTTCTTGGAGGTCCCTCTAAATGAGATATTATTTTCTGCACACAGCTGCAATAAGGCAGGTACAAGAGATGCTTCCTCTGTTTTCTGTCTTTTTAATCCCCTTTTGTAGCTGGGAGCCTCTTTCTTATGGACAGGAACAATTAGAATCATAGAATCAGTCAGGGTTGGAAGGGACCACAAGGATCATCTAGTTCCGAGCCCTCTGCCATGCCCAGGGACACCCTACCCTACGTCAGGCTGCCCAGAGCCTCTGCCAGCCTGGCTGCAAACACCTCCAGCCATGTGGCAATCCATTCCAGGCTATCACCACTGTCGTGGTGAAGAACTTCCTCCTCACATCCAATCTGAATCTCCCCACCTCCAGCTTTGCTCCATGCCCCCTACTCCTGTCACTACCTGATAGCCTAAAATGTCCCTCCCCAGGTTTTCTGTAGGCCCCCTTCAGATACTGGAAGGCCACAAGAAGGTCACCTTGGAGCCTCCTCTTCTCCAAACTGAACAGCCTCTCTTCATATTATGGCCAAAAACAAAAGAGAAATTTGTTGCAATAAGGCTGGTGAAACACTGGCTCAAGTTGTCCAGAAAGGCAGTGGAAGCCCCAACCCTGGAAACTCCAGGTCATGGTGAGTGGGGCTCTGAGCAACCTAATATACTTAAAGATGATTGCAGAGGGGTTGGGATAGATGACATTTAAAGATCCCTTCCAACTCAAAACGTTCTGTGATCCCCTTAAGAGAAGCAGAGGAATGGGCAGGAAAGAGAGAGATAAATAGAGCGCAGCTGGCACCTGTTAGCACTGCAACACCCAGGGACACAGAGCCCTGCATTTTCTCTCTGACAGGGGAGGTTGTCCTTCTGTCCTGCTCATGCTCTGTGAGCGAAACCTGCCTGTGCTGCCTCCCCAGCAAGGACAAAGTATGTGTCTTCCTCCCTACTGATGTTTCTGGGTTGCTCAGCATCAGCTTTCAGAAACAAACAGGCAGAGCTCTCACTCCCAATGCAAGCCTAGGAGCTGTTGACAGTTGTTAGGGGTTAGAGCAGGTTCCCTCCCCCAGTGACTTACTTTAAATCTGCCCCAGAGAGAGAAAACTCATTACAACTCAGGATTTGGGAAGTCACAATATGTAACTGCCTTTTGCAGTTAATATATAACAGTAGAGACAAAATAAACTATTATAGAATGTGGTAACCTTAGAGGAGGTGAGGATGGAATAAAGTGGCAGGGAAGCAGGAGCCAAAACAGGGGCTGTGGGGGGGGAAGATTGCAGCGAGCACAGCAAAGCAGCAAGAGGCAGATACAAACTGTGCTTGCAGGTAGAAAGTTTTCAATGCTCCAATGAAATTATATTAACTTATCCATTGTTGCCATTTGATGGCCCATCCCTGGCATGTTCACCTGGTCACTCAGAGACTCCAGTACTTTTCTATGCTACCTAAGTTTCTCTGTTCCTAATCTTTCTGTCCAGGCTAGAGATCTAGCTCAAAGGGCCACAACGGTATTCTTTATTGTGATCATTTTAGTTTAAGGGCACCAATGTGTCCTTCTTTTCTAGGATAAGGTATTTAAAGGCTCCTTGTTTGCCCAAGACCTACAGAAGATGATAGTTCACATCCTTCTGATTCCTTCTTTTATCGAAGAAAGTGTTAGGGCTAATTACATAGACAGCAGAGCAATTACTGGCTCCATTCAGAAAGTGGCAGACATAAGGAGCCTTAATGAGAACGATGCTTTTTTCCTTTGCCATGAAATTATTGCCTGTTGCCTCCGGGTCTCAACTGCATAAACTCGGGGATGTATTTTTACATCTTTCGGTTCACTTCAGCATTGTCTTGCAGAGAACCTTTCATTTGGGAAGAAGCTACTGCAGGCTGTAATTAAGGCAGCCATTTGGTTTAAAAAGCAATCAACCAACAGCAGGATCTTTTTACAGAATAGGGCACCTCCCCCTCGTTAAGTTGTTTTGGGAGGATATTTGTAATTAGGACACCTCCCAGAGCTTTTCCCCCCTGAAGAAAATAACCTTCCTTTTAAATATATTCAAGGTGTTCTACAGATACTCTTACTGAAGGTGCCTTCTCACCAAATCTTTACTCCTGTTGTAAGGTTGGGAAGAGTTTTGATGATAGTTAGGTTCAAATTTCATTTTGAAGGGGAAAAGTCTTTTGATTATTACCTAAGTAATTGTTTGTGATAATGTAGACGCCTTTGTACTGTTCAGTTAGAAACAGCTTATGTGTAAATAAAGAGCAACCTGATCTTGTGTTTTGAACAGTGAGATGCTTCATGCCCTGCTGTAGGATCAAAAGTTTCTCATTGCAGTGGATAGCTGTTTAAAAAAAGTTATTTTAATGGTAATTGGAAGTCTAATTAGTTACTTTGTAATACTCACCAATATCTTTATCACTTCAAGAACTGCTAAGGAAGAAAGACACTATCTCTGGCAAGGAAGCTGGAGGAATTCATAATATATGAATATAAATTGGCTGTATTTAAACAAAAAAAAAGAAAGAAAAGTGATAAAAGGAAAAACAAAGGAGTGGAGGGTAAAAGGAAAAAGAAAAAGATGGAAAAAAGGAAAAAGAAAGAAAGGGAAAGAGGGGAAAAAGGAAAAAGAAAGAAAGGGAAGAGGGGAAACGAAAAAGAAAGAAGGGAAAAGGAAAAAGAAAGAAAAAGGACAGAGCCTCTTAAAAAAACACACAAAAAAAACCCCCAAAAAACCTAAATCAGGAAAGGGTTTCAGCTGTGAGGAGGTTCTGAGAGTAGCATTAACTATGTCAATGGGTTTCCACCCAGACCACAAAGAAGGTCATTATTGTCCTGCTTGTTTCACAGGTGAAGCAATCGAAGTGTGGAGGAGGTGGTAGAGATACTTCAGACTGGCCCAGTGACCATCTGGAGATCCAGAAACAGAGACCAAGTCTCCTGTACTGCCAGTCCAACACCTTTTCCCTCAGCTGTGCATCCCAGAACTGATGAACCTGCCCTGCAGTGCTGATGGTGGTACCAAGGTCATCGCATCCAGATGGTAAGTACAAACAAATTAGTAAATTCTCACAGTGTTGACATGATGGAGAATATATCAGTGTGATCTGTATCTTAGGGACAGTGTGGCTGGAGAAAGGGGTCAGGGAGCTGTAACTGACAGGCAGCTGAACAGGAGCCAGCAGTGTGCCCAGATGGTCAAGAAAGTCACTGGCATCCTGGTTGGTAATAAAAATGCTGTGGCCAGCAGGAGTAGGGAGGTAATTGTCCCCTTGGACTTGGCTTTGGTGAGGCCACACTTCCAGTATTTTTTTTTTTGTTTTGGGCACCTCATTACAAGAGAGATGTGGAGGTGCTGTGCAGGAGAGCAACAAAGCTGGGGAACGACCTAGATAATAAATCTTGTGAGGAGTGACTGGGGGAGCTGGCGATGGTGAGTGTTAAACAGAGGAGGCTGAGTAGAGACCTTATTGCTATCTACAGCTACCTGGAGAGACATTGTAGAGAGGCTGCTGCTGGTCTGTCCTCACAGGTAGTTGGAGACTGAGGCTGGATAGGTTTAAATTGGACATCAGAAAAAGTTTTTGATGGAGAGAGTGGTCAGGGACTGGAATGATCTGCCCAGGGAGGTGGTGGAGTCACCAACCCTAGATGTGTTTAAGTCGTTTAGATGTGGTCCTTAGGGCTATGGTTTAAGATGAATCTTGTAGAGCTAGACTTGGTGATTCTGAGGGGCTTTTTCCAACCTGGATGTTTCTGTGATCTATTTTGGACTTGTTACAGCAGTGAAGGTTATCAGGGATAGCATAGCAAGAGATTTCAGAGCAATCTAATAAAATGAATTAGGTTTAGTGTTGTTAGGAAGGTTTCTGGTGGAGAACAAGGAAAGATGTGACATGTACAGTGTGGAAACCAATATCTGGGTGATTTCATCTGTCTGTGCTGCTTAATAATTTTAAAACCTCTGTTTCTGCTACTGGTGTGAGAAGGCAGGTTTATTTTTAATGCATTTTTATTTGTAGTGTTCTAAAATGTGATCTACATTGTTATGAGGGCCACATTGACTTAAAAAAAAATCATAAATACTTTTCAAGATGGATTTCTGGTAGGCTAGGAAACAAGATAAAGCTTTCAAGCTTCAACAATCTTCAGGATTATGTAAGCTGTATATCTCTGAGGAGATTTCTGGTCAGCAGATTTAATGCTCGCAGTGCACTGCGTTGGGGATTATGAACTCCCAACTGCATTGCACTAAATTGCTTGAGACTTGGTTTAGCAGAGGCAAAAAAAAAAAAAAGCTTTGACATTGCACTGGCTACTTCTGACATAGACATAATCATTCCACCAGCCAGCTGAGAGCCATTGTGTAGGGAATACAGAAAACGAGATGGCTTAGATGTGCAAGCCAAGTGTGGAAGGAAATTAGGCACGGCAATTATGATATATGTAGTTTTAATTAAATTTCATAGATTTTTAAATGTCATTCAAAGGGAGGAGGATTCCCAAGGCCAGCAATTGTTTTGTACAACTTATAATATCTCTAAAGAGCTGCTCCCTTTCATTGAGCCACTGAAGGGGAAAAAAAAAAAAAAAAAAGAAAAGAAAATCTCCTCAGAGCATAATATGGGAAGATTTATAGCACTGGAAAACTTTGCAGGAGTGACACTGTTGATATCCAAACTTCAGTTTCATCAGCATTCTCCATTCATCTAATCCTTTTGCTTTAATCTTTGCAAATGAAATCAACCTAAAACCTCTGATTTCTGTTACTGCCTAAGCTCGTTCTAGGTCTAATAAAGTCTGACTGCCTGAAAGGATGATAGAGTTTGCTGTGTTTGGCATTTGCATTAGTGCAGGGTGTGCTTTGTACTGTGCTGGAGTGCTGCTGCTTTATCATCATATGCAATCTTTTTTTTCTCTAATTTCCCCCACCCCCCCCTCCTCAGTGTTTTTGTTTAGACTTAATTTCTCCTTGCTTTGTGGAACACAACCTTCCGATAGCAATATTCATCCTTGTTAAAGAACAGCCCAAGGATATGTTTCTACTAAGTGAAGCCTCTGAAAAGAAAGGAACAATTGTAGAAGGTAACCCCACAGATACAACTCCTCTAGAAGATCCTGCTATTGAAAAAATATGCAATTATCTAATCACTTCCACCCTGGCATGAAGCATACAATTAGCTGACATCTTCCCTTTTCTTCAAAGGGAACGAATGCTGCACGGATTCAATTAGAAAATTACTTAGTGAAAATATTGCTGGAGTTCAAGTGCAAAGAGAAACCTGAAGGCTTGCAGGTGTTTCTTTTCCTTATTGCAGCGTAAAAAACAACCACGTCAGTTGCATCTTCTAACTTGCTCAAAACAAGAGCTCCAGCAGTACACCATAAATCAGGGAAACTTTTGGGTAAATAGGCTGGGAGACAACACCAGCCAGAATCGGCTTTAAATTAGTAAGGTTAGCAGTGACTCTTGTTCACCTCTGAACTCGAGTTTTTCATTAACAGGGCCAAGAAAAAGCAATCTGGGTGAGTTCCTTGACCTTTTTAGCACTCATCATTAGACAGGAGCATTTGCATCACTCCCAACCGAATTAGGGCAGGAGCATGCTGGATTGTGGGAAGGCTACAGTCATTCTAGAAAGCTAATAGTGCATTTGCTCGGTAATTGTGCCGGTTGGAGACTAATTGGAATCTATTAATGAGAGAAATTAGATCACTGGTTGTGAAAAGAAAATGATGATGAAGCCTGTGTTGTAAATTTAGCTTTGCCGTAAATAGAGCTGCACCTTACTTCCAAGCAGTCTGAGCTGGTCTGGTAAATCTCAGTAGTTGAGGGTGGGCAAGTTCCTAACCCACCACAGTGATGATTTATTAAATTTATGTATTGACTGATTATATACTTCAGATATATAGCAACTGTGACTCTGGCAAGAACCAGTTTATAAATTGTCTGTAGAGCGATTGGAATTAATGGGGAAACTATTAAGAGATGAAGGTGGAATCTCCCAGAAGATAGTGCCACCCTGTGCAATGAAAAATACTCAGCCTTTAGCTTCTGATCTCTTCCTTGGCTTTCTCATATAAAAGCCAACCAGATCCTGGGCTGCATCAGGAGAAGTGAGGCCAGCATGTTGAGGGAGGTGAATCTCCCCCTCTACTCCACACTGGTGAGACCCCACCTGGAGTACTGCATCCAGTTCTGGAGCTCCTGTTACAAGAGGGATGTGGACAAGCTGGACTCTGTCCAGAGAAGGGCCATGAGGATGCTCAGAGGGCTGCAGCACCTCTGCTGTGAGGACAGACTGAAAGAGTTGGGGCTGTTCAGTCTGGAGAAGAGGAGGATCCCAGGTGACCTTCTTGTGACCTTTCAGTATCTGAAGGGGACCTACAGAAAAGCTGGGGAGGGACTTTTTATGCTCTCAGGTAATGACAGGACTAGGGGGAATGGAGCAAAGCCAGAGATGGGGAGATTCAGATTGGATGTGAGGAGGAAGTTGTTGAGCATGAGAGTGGCAAGGCCCAGGAATGGATTGCCCTGGGAGGTGTTTGCAGCCAGGCTGGCAGAGGCTGTGGGCAGCCTGATGTAGGGTAGAGTGTCCGTGGGCATGGCAGAGTGGTTGGAACTGGATGATCCTTGTGGTCCCTTCCAGCCCTGACTGATTCTATGATTCCAATTTCTGAAACAGATCTTTTCTTCAACGGATTAATGAAATTGAAACAGCAAGCAAAAGAGAACTGCAAAAGGAAGTTCTCTTTTGAAGTTATTTATGTATCTGTGATATATTAAAAGATGAGAAAATTTGTAATGTGATGCGCTTTGCAAAACAGATGCAGCTGCAGCAAGCTTATTTTTGCACGTGGAGGTACATATCCAGTTACAATGCCAGCCACACAATTCACTTTCATACCCAAGCAGCCCCAGCCCTGGAGTTTTGTGCACAGCAAATCCATATCTGTAATCTGGAGTCAGCAGCGTAGCCTCAAGTAGTCTTTTTTTTCCCCATAATCAGAGTTATTTTTTTCCATCACATAAGCTCTGAATCTGGTTCCAGTTTTCCTGGCTGTGTGCATCAAGTATTATTCCTGACAAATATTCTCTCTCTGTCTGGCTGTCTTGGTTTGGGATTGCCATGTGTCAGCAAGACCCACGTGGCCTTTGATGGCAGTGCCTGGCTGCAGGCTTGGGTTCCTCAGGCAAGTGGAGTACGACAGAAATGCCTCTTTGGAAAATGCCAGGGAAATCTACCCCAGCAGTACAGATATGAAGGCTTAGGCATAGGTGTTTGTGTGTGTATCTGTGCTTTTAGGTAAGAACAGAGATAGAGTTTATTGGCAGTGTGGGCAGCTTGGAAGACCTAGGGCAGCAGCAGTTCCCTGCAAAGCCAGAGAGCAGCATCTTGGCAGTGCTGATACAGCAGTAACCCTGGGATTTCTGTTGGCATCCTGCTGGCTCACCAGCAAAACACTGCCTCTAGCTTTTCCGATGGGGCTGTGCTAACCCTAACCTTCTAAAAACTCGGTTCTAAGGTGGCAAACACAACTTAATGGGTGAGGGGATCCCTCTAAATGCCATACCACAGAGGTATAAATCTATCTGTTGTACTATGGCTTTAAAACTCACTTTTTCTCTGTTACAGCTTTTGGCTTTTGTTTGCTAGTTCCTGTATTTTTTTTACTTGGTGCAATGTACAGAGCATCATAAGGAGAGTAGAGGAAGAAGAATAAGAGAGCAATTGTATGACAGCTGTGAAAATAGTTGATTCCATACCTTTATGCCTTGCAAAGCTTCAGTAACTGGATCCTGGCTACAGCATGTAATTACAGTGCTTATTGCATCGTGGGGCATTAGTAGGATTCCTTCCATCTGTCTGGTGTTTCCCATCCAAGAATGCTATCGTGTTTTATTGCAGCCATTTAAAAATTCCTGCTGCTTTTTCCAGGCTCACTCTGGGTGTGATAATACACAATTTCACCCCAAATATTTTAAAGGGAAACCGGGCATTGTAACAAAGGTGAGGGTGGTGTTTTTCTTACCTATGCTTGTGCTTTTTGCTGGCTTAATATAGTTTGGGGTTCAATAAATAGGGCCAATGGTTTCATTATTGGTGTTGAACATCTCTGTTACGAGGAGAGCCTGAGGGAGCTGGGGCTCTGCTGCTTGGGGAAGAGGAGACTGAGAGGTGACCTCATTCATGGTTATAAAGATGTAAAGGCTGAGTGGCAGGAGCATGGAGCCAGGCTCTGCTTGGTGATGGCCAATGACAGGACAAGGGGCAATGGGTGGAAGCTGAGGTACAGAAAGTTCCATGGAAACATGAGGAGGAATTTTTTTCCCTGTGAGGGTGATGGAACTCTTGGAACAGGCTGCCCAGGGCAGCTGTGGNAGGTACAGAAAGTTCCATGGAAACATGAGGAGGAATTTTTTTCCCTGTGAGGGTGATGGAACTCTGGAACAGGCTGCCCAGGGCAGCTGTGGGGTCTCCCTCTCTGGAGATATTAAAAACCTGCCTGGATATGTTCCTTTGTGATCTGGTCTAGGTGATGCTGCTCTGGCAAGGGGGTTGGACTGGGTGAGCTTTTGAGGTCCCTTCCAGCCCCTAACATTCTATGATTCTATGATTACTCTTTTTATCTCTCAGAATGAGCAGTCAAATACAAAAAATGAATTTCAGAGATGAGTAGCTTCACAAAATCAAAAATTAATTAATCCATGTTCTCCTACAATAGTTACCTATTAAATTAGCTCACTGCATAGACAAGTATCTTAAAATCAGATCTAAAGAGGTGTCAGTTGTATCAAAGTCCCAATTAGTTTAACAGAAGAAGGCAATAGCCTGGTCCCAAATTCCCCAACCTCCCCCATCCTTTGTTCCTCCTGCAGCAGCTGGAGGCACCTGAGTTAAAAGGCAAAGATCCAGCCTTTGCTCTTGCTTTTTGAGACAGCATGAGGCTTCTCAGGGCTAATGCAGCATTTTGTGCACAGGTCCTGGCACCACGAGGGATGTGGGGGCTTGGCAGAGTGATAACATTCCTTTAGGATGTACTTCTCAAATC
>VWZI01002822.1:4431-14703 GCA_013396835.1 Psilopogon haemacephalus
CACAGAAGCACAGAATGTGATCTTTGATCACATTCTGTGCTTCTGTGCTCCACCACCTCCCTGGAGGTGTTTTTGGCCAGGCTGGCAGAGGCTGTGGGCAGCCTGCTCTAGGGTAGGGTGTCCCTGGGCATGGCAGGGGGGTTGGGACTGGCTGACCCTTGTGCTCCCTTCTACCCCTGACTGATTCTATGGTTCTATGATCTAGGGCAGGATGTCCCTGCCCATGGCAGGAGGGGTTTGAACTTGTGGTCCCTCCCAGCCCAGCCTGGATCTGTGCTCTGCAGGCAGCAGCAGTGTCCTGTGGGTTTCCATGCTGTTGGCTCCAGGTTATCAAGGCTGTAGTGTGGTGGAGCTCAGTGAGTTGCTTGGTTAAGAACAAGGTGTCTGGGAGCCCAGCTGAGGTTCTGAGCAGGCACATCTCAGGTAGAGCCAGAGCTGGAGCTGGAATTCCCTCCCTGGTTGTGATTCTGCCCCTGAGGTGAGGAGGGCCAGGGAGGGTTGCTGCCCAGCTTGGGGCTTTCTGAGCAGCAGGGCTGAAGTGCTGCTTCTGCTGCTCTTCCTGTGCATGCAGACCTCGATAAGGTCTTGTGGGCAGCCTGCAGGCAGGAGGGGAGAGGGGAAGTGGTGTGAAGGAGTTGGTATCAGTGGGGAAGGCTGGCTGGGGGGGAGGGGGAGGAAGTGGGAGAGCAGATAACCTTCCTCAAACCTGCTGTGCTCCTGGGGCCCTTCCATTCCTGCTTTTAAAGGGGGGAGAACCACACAGGCACAGAGTCAGGAAGTCCAACTGCTGGGAGCTGGGAACTCTCACTTTCTGCTGAGTTCCACCAGTTCCATACAGTCCTGGGAATGTTTTGGTTGGAAAAGATCTCCAAGGTCCGACCAGCAACCCACCATGGCCCCAAGTGCCATGGCCATCTCCAGCCATGGAGAACCTCCCTGGCCACCACTGGGGACTCCAACACCTCCCTGGGCAGCCTGTGCCAGTCCCTGACCACTCCTGCAGCAAAAAGATTTCTCCTCATCTCCAATTTAAGCCTCCCTTGGCACAATAGAATGACAGAAACTAACCCATTCTGTGATTCTTCTGATCCTGCCTGGTGCATGGAGCTGTGCTTGGTTGAGCTGCACAGCTGAGCAGAGAATTGGGTAATGAAGAGCAGTGCTGGAATCATAGAAGCATTGGGTTGGAAGGGACCTTTAAAGGTCATCTGGTCCCACCCCTCACCCCCCACCCCAGCCCTGCAATAAGTTTCTGAGCTAATCTGCTGTGCTCACATTTTCTTCCCCTGTTTATCAACCTGCCCTGGCTTATTCATAGCTCCACCAAAGTGTTCTCTTGCTGGAAAAGCATTTTGCAAGGCAGCCAGAGAAGCTGCAAGCCCATCCTCAGCAAACCACTGTCTTTGATCACATTGGGTGGTTCTGTGTTCCACAACCTCCCTGGAGGTGTTCAGGACCAGGATGGAGGAGGCCTAGAGGGGCCTGTTCTAGTGGGAGGTGTCTCTGTCTGTGGCACAGGGGGGTTGGAACTGGCTGAGCTTTGAGCTCCCTCCCAACCTAAACCATTCTGTGGTTTCTGCTGTGCTCAGACCTCACCTCCAATCCTGCCTCCAGTGCTGCTGTCCTCAGCAGGAGAAGGGCACAGAGCAGCTGGAGAGAGTCCAGAGGAGGGGTACAAAGGGGTTTGTGTCTTCTCACGGCTCCTGCCCAAGGCACTCTCTGTGCACTCCCAGGACCCCACTGTGCACTTCCAGGGCCCCACTCTGCCCTCCGAGGACCCCACTGTGCACTCCTTGGACCCCACTGCAGTAGCTGCTCTGAGCATCCTTCACCTCACTGCTCTGAGCATCCTTCACCCACTGCAAGGGCTGCTCTGAGCATTCTTCACCTGCTGCAGGAGCTGCTCTGAGCATCCTTCACCCCACTGCTCTGAGCATCCTTCACCTCACTGCTCTGAGCATCCTTCACCCCACTGCTCTGAGCATCCTTCACCCCACTGCTCTGAGCATCCTTCACCCCACTCTCTGAGCATCCTTCACCTCACTGCTCTGGGCATCCTTCACCCCACTGCAGGAGCTGCTCTGAGCATCCTTCACCCCACTGCTCTGAGCATCCTTCACCCCACTGCTCTGAGCATCCATCCCCCCACTGCTCTGAGCATCCTTCACCCCACTGCAGGAGCTGCTCTGAGCATCCTTCAGCCCATCCCTGTCACAACTGCTGCTGAAATCCCCCTCAGAGGAACCTGTGGAGCCTCCAACCTTGCCAGGCTCAAAGCCAGGCTGGCTGAGGCCTTGGGCAAGCTGCTGCAGGGGGAGGTGCCCCACATATGGCAGGGAGCTTGGGCTGGATGTCCTTTGAGGTCCCTTCCACCTCCAGCCACGCTCTGGTGCTGTGATGCTGTTTGCTTGTGACCTCCACCTGCCCTGAGGTTTCCCTTCTACACTTCCTGCCCTTCAGAAGGAAACCATGAAAGGATTTTTTTAATACCTTTTTTTTTTTAAAGCCCCTTCCTGATTCTCTTTCCTGTCAGTTCTGGCACTTGCTGTCTGAATGTGGAGTGCTTGTGAGTGTCAGCTGCTGATGAATGGCTTCTGAGGCCAGGGCTGCTGCTGGTGCTGTCAGGCAGCTTGAAGCTGATGGATGAGAACTTCAGCTGGAAGGTGAATCACAGAGAACAGAATCATAGAATCAGCCAGACAATAATAATTGGCTTTTGCCCAGCTCCCCCATCAATTGCTTCATCACTTGAGGTTAGCTTCTGCAGCAAACCAGGTCAGCAGCCCTGCCTGCCTTAGAGGCTTCTCTGCATTTAAACACCACTTCTCATCTCACCTCTTCTCTGGGCTGCAAAGGGTTGGCATTCTCCTCCTCTCCTGGTGGAGCCTTTTAGTCTGGGAGTCCAGAAACTGCTCCTAGTGCCCCTCTGTGAAGGACTGCTGCATCCTCCCACGCTGCTGCCATCCTGCAGGGAGCTGAGCAGGATGCTGGGAGCAAGGATCTGGGAACAGGGAGCTGAGAGCTGGGAGCAAGGAGTTGGGAACAGGGAGCTGAGCAGAGAGCTGGGAGTGAGGAGCTGAGAGCAAGGAGTTGGAAACAGGGAGCTGAGCAAGGAGCTGGGAGCAAGGAGCAGGGAGCATGGAGCTGGGAGCAGGGAGCTGAGCAAGGAACTGGGAGCTGAGAGCAAGGAGTTTGGAGCAGGGAGCTGAGCTAGGACTAGGGAGTTGAGAGCAGGGAGCTGGGAACAAGGAGCAGGGAGCTGGGAGAAGGGAGCAGGAAGCTGAGCTGGGACTAGGGAGGTGGGAGCAGGGAGCTTGGGAGCTGGGAGCAAGAAGCTGGGAGCAGGGAGCAAGGAGCTGAGCTGGGAGCAAGGAGCTGAGCTGGGAGCAAGAAGCTGGGAGCAGGGAGCTGAGCTGGGAGCAAGGAGCTGAGCTGGGAGCTGGGAGCAGATCTCTTGCATTCCAAGGGCTGAGGAGGCTGCACATCTATTTAGGAGCAAGCTCTGCACCATGAGGGTGGTGGAACACTGCAAGAGGTGGTTGGGGCCCCAGCCCCTGGGGATATTCAGGGTGAGGCTGCACAGGGCTGTGGGCAGCCTGATCTAGTGGAGGATGTCCCTGCTGAGTGCAGAGGAGGTTGGAGTGGATGAGCTTTGGAGGTCCCTTCCAGCCCAGCCCATCCTCTTGATTCTGTAGTTCCTCTGCAGTGTGAGAGCAGTGTGAAGGGGAAATACAGCAGAGATAGAGGCAGCTGCTCTTGGGAGCCTGAAGAGAAGGGAGAGTGGAGGAGGAACAGGAATATTGCCCTTCCCTGCCCTCTGCCCTCCCCGTGGGCTCCTTTCCCTCACCCTTTAGCCTCTCCCTGTCCTCTCTGGGCAAGGGCAAGTGCCCAGGGCTGCACCTGGGTCACAGCAGCCCCTGGGGAGGGGTGGATGGAGAAGGAGCTGAGACTGCCGGTTAGAACCAGAGACTCACAGCATCAGT
Source organism: Psilopogon haemacephalus (assembly GCA_013396835.1). NCBI lineage: Eukaryota > Metazoa > Chordata > Aves > Piciformes > Megalaimidae > Psilopogon > Psilopogon haemacephalus. The sequence continues at coordinate 8,415 of VWZI01002822.1, forward strand.
CAGGGTTGGGAGGGAGCACAAGGATCAGGCAGTCCCAACCCCCCTGCCATGCCCAGGGACACCCTACCCTAGAGCAGGCTGCCCACAGCCTCTGCCAGCCTGGCCAAAAACACCTCCAGGGATCTGGCCCCAAACACCTCCCTGCAGGGGCAACCCATTCCAGCCTCTCACCACTCTCATGCTGAAGAACCTTGCAGCACTAAGTCCAGCTCTGGGGGCCCCCAGCATCGTGGAACTGCTGGAGAGGGTCCAGATGAGGCCATGAAGATGATCAGAGGGCTGGAGGGTGGGGGATGCAGAGGGAAATGGCACTGTTCAGCCTGGAGAAGGCTGCAGGGAGACTTCAGAGCAGCCTTCCAGTGCCTGAAGGGGCTCCAGGAGAGCTGGGGAAGGAGAGAGCAAATCCCAGGTCTCTGTGCAGGTCTGGAGCTCTCCCAGTGCTGCCTGCTGCCTGCTTCCCCCTTTCCAGTGCTGCTGCCCGTGGAGGCTGAGCTGTGTGGGGGCAGACACTGCTGCCTCCAGGCCAGGAGGATTCTCCTGTGTGATGAAAAGCACTCAGCAGAAGGTGCTGGAGTGAGGATCCATCTGAACTGCTTCCCAGCCCCTCCACATCCATCATGCTTACCATGACAACTTACTTAGCAACCTCAGATCCCAGCCCCTTGCAGCCTGCCTTGGGAGGCTTTGGGCTTCAATCGAAGAGCTGCTGTCAGATCTCAGGCCAAGCTTTAGCCCTCCCTCCAGACCCTGGGAGGTTCTCCTTTGCCTCTGCTCTGCCCTGCTCAGAGCTCCTCTTGAGCACTGCCTTCAGTTTGGGGCTCCCCAGTTGCAGAGGGACAGGAACTGCTGGAGAGGGTCCAGGGGAGGGCTGTGAGGATGCTGAGGGGACTGCAGCAGTGGCTGGGGAGGAGAGGCTGAGGGAGCTGGGGCTGCTTAGTGTGCAGAAGAGAAGGCTGAGAGGGGATTGGATCAATGTTTGGAAGTGTGTGAGGGCTGGGGGTGAGGAGGGGGGGGACAGGCTCTGCTCACTGCTCCCTGCCATAGGCCAAGGAGCAATGGATGGAAGCTGCAGCACAGGAGGTTGCAGCTCAAGACAAGAGGCAACTTCTGTTGCTGGGTGGCTCCCAGAGCAGTGGCACAGGCTGCCCAGAGAGGTTGTGGAGTCTCCTTGTGTGGAGCCTTTGCAGCCTCTGTCTGGCTGTGTTGCTGTGTGCCCTGAGCTAGCTTGGATGGTCCTGCTCTGGCAGGGGGCTTGGGCTGGAGGAGGTCTTTGGGTCCCTCCCCACCCCTGACATCCTGTGAGCCTGGGATTTGTCCCCCTCCCCTCTCTTTTTGGTGGTGATGCACTGGAATGGACTTGCACAAAAGCAGGAGACAAAACAGCCTCCTGCAAACCTTTGGCTCTGTGTCTTTGACTCTTCTGGGCACAGGGAATTCAAATTGCCTCAAATAATCTTGCTCTGAAACAGTTTTCATGAGCTGAAAGTCTCTCAGGGTTGCTGGCAGGAGCCTGTAGATTTCCCATGCCAACTGCTCCCTGGGAGTCACAGAGCCACAGCAGGGCAGGGGCTGGAAGGGACCTCCTGAGGTCACCCAGTCCAACCCCCTGCCAGAGCAGGAGCAACCAGAGCAGGGCACACAGGAACACAGCCTGGTGGGTTTAGGAGGTCTGCAGAGCAGGAGACTCCACAGCCTCTCTGGGCAGCTTGCTCCAGCCCTCCAGCACCCTCACAACAAAGAACTTTCTCCTCATAACCTCCTGGGTCCCAGCTTGTGCCCCTTGTCCCCTGTCCCTGGGCAGCAGCACACAGAGCCTGGCACCTTCACCCTGACCCCCACCCCTCAGCTATTCACAGACACTGCTCAGGTCCCCTCTCAGCCTTCTCCCCTCCAGGCTAAGCAGCCCCAGGGCTCTCAGCCTTTCTCCACAGCAGAGCTCTTCCAGTCCCTTCAGCATCCTCACAGCCTCCACTGCACTCTCCCCAGCAGGTCCCTGCCCCTCTGGAACTGGGCAGCCCAGAACTGGGCACAGCATTGCAGGTGTGAGCTGAGCAGGGCAGAGCAGAGGGGCAGGAGAAGCTGAGAACTGGGCACAGCATTGCAGGTGTGAGCTGAGCAGAGCAGAGCAGAGGGGCAGGAGAAGCTGAGAACTGGGCACAGCATTGCAGGTGTGAGCTGAGCAGGGCAGAGCAGAGGGGCAGGAGAAGCTGAGAACTGGGCACAGCATTGCAGGTGTGAGCTGAGCAGAGCAGAGGGGCAGGAGAAGCTGAGAACTGGGCACAGCATTGCAGGTGTGAGCTGAGCAGGGCAGAGCAGAGGGGCAGGAGAAGCTCCCCAGCCCTTCTGGCCACACTGCTCCTAGGTGCATCCTGTGCTGCCCATGGCCCTGCTGACCACGAGGGCTCATTCCCAGGCTCACAGGTGTCTCTTTTCCCCAGACACTGAATGTGATCTTTGAAAAGATCCCTGAGAATGAGAGTGGAGAAGGCTGCCAGACCATCCCTGTCAACGTCCTGGACTGTGACACCATTGGCCAAGCCAAGGAGAAGAGCCTGCAGGCCTTCCTCAACAAGAATGGCTTCCTCTATGGCCTCCAGCTCGATGAGGTTGGCCTGGGTAAGACACTGCCACCCTGGGGCCTCCTCACGGGCAGCTCTGGGCTGCCTGTGCAGCTTTCCTGCTGCAAAGTCCTGCCTGTGGCTTGGAGTCCTTGAGCACGCAGGCAGAACTGAGCTGGGGGGAATACTGCATCAGCTGCAACATGCAGCAGAACTTGCAGCAGCTAGAATGGTCATGAAGGACATGCATGAGCTAGGGCATGCAGCAGCTAGAATGTGCATCAGAAAACGCATGAGCTAGGGCATGTATCAGGATGCATGAGAAGATGCAGCAGCTGGAACGTGCATGACAGCATGCAGCAGCTAGGCCACGCATCAGAATGTGCATGAGAACATGCAGCAGCTAGAACATGCATGAGGGTATGAGCAGCTGGAACATGCATGAGAATGTGCAGCAGGTACAACACGCATCAGAATGTGCATGAGACCATGCAGCAGCTAGAGCATGTGTGAGAACATGCAGCAGCTAGAACATGCATGAGAATATGCAGTGGCTAGACCATGCATCAGGTAGAGCATGCATCAGAATGTGCATGAGAACATGCAGCAGCTAGAACACGCATCAGAATGTGCTTGAGCATGTGCCTGAGAACATGCAGCAGCTACAAGAGGCATGAGAACATTCATGAGAAGATGCAGCAGCTAGAAGATGCAGCAGCTAGACCATGCACAGAACATGCATCAGCCAGAACATGCATTAGAATGTGCATGAGAACATGCAGCAGCTAGAACATGCATCAGAATGTGTATGAGAACATGCAGCAGCTACAATATGCATCAGGACATGCACAAGAACATGCAGCAGCTACAGTATGCATGAGAACATGCATGAAAACATGCAGCAGCTAGAACGTGCATCGGAATTTGTATGAGAACATGCAGCAGCTACCATATGCATGAGAACATGCAGCAGCTAGAACATGCATCAGAATGTGCATGAGAGCATGCAGCAGGCAGAAGATGCAAGGGAACGTGCCTGAGAAGCTGCAGCAGAGCAGCTGCTGCTGTGTGCCTGGCCCTTGCCCAGCAGTTCTGAGGTGTCTTTGTTTCCCCACACTGCAGAGCTGGTGTCTGAGGAGCTGCCCAGGGAGCTGTTGGACCTGGATGGCTCTTCAGAGGTGCTGGAGGATGGCATCAGGAAGCTGAACACCATCGGGCACTACGAGGTAGGCAGGGGCAGCCATGCAGCCATGCAGCCATGCAGCCATGCAGTGCAGCCCCAGCTGCCAGGTGCTGCCTGCCACAGGTGTGTGTGTGTGCTGGTGCAGGGCAGCAGCAGCACAGCTCCATGGCACAGCAGCAGGATCCTCCCCACCCCAGCAGTGAGTCCTCTTTTGTACTGTGCTGCAGCAGAGGAGCTTTGGCCCCAGCTCTGCAGGCAAAACCTTTCCTCTGCTGCTGCAGCAGCTTCTGCTCCCTGGCTCTGAACATCTCATCCCCCTCAGCCACCTTCTGCTCTCCTCCTGCCCCCCGGAGCCAGGGGTTGTGTCTTCTCACCTCTGTTGGCTGGCAGGTGGCAGCGATGCTTGTGACAGCTCCCTGAGAGCTTCCCTGAGAGGGGAAGAGGAGTGGAGTGAGGAAGTTCTCTTGCTCTGCTCTGGTCGCCTCCTGTGGCAGCCTCCTTGCCTTGCTCCCACCCACAGGCTGTGCCCTCTGCTTCCAGCTGCACACTGAAAGCAGGCACCTGCAGCCCCTCCTGCACGGCAGCCCCAGGAGGCTGCAGCTGCTGCCAGAGCCCTTCCAGCTGGGGCACAGCAGGCAGAGTTCCCCCCAAGTCGAGTTAGAGGGTGAGAGAGGCCACAGGGAAACGTGACCCTGGTGCTCTGCCAGCTCACATCCTGATGCTGAAAGGAGCTGAGCACCCTGGGTGCTCCCTCAGCTTCCTTCTTGCCTCCTCCTTGCACATCCAACTCTGCCTTTTGGGGCAGTTCTTGTTCCTTGAGAAGCTTTAATTTTTGTTTGGTGAGTGCAGATTTGTGTCAGGAGGTGCTGGGAAGGAGCTGAGCACTCTGGGTGCTCCCTGAGCTTCCTTCCTGCCTCTCTGGCCACTTTGCAGGTTTCTGTAGGCGTTTGTTGGTCTCCTGTTCACTGCTGGAGGAGGCAGCAGTGAACCCAAATCCTAGAATCAGTCAGGGTTGGAAGGGAGCACAAGGATCATCCAGTCCCAACCCCCCTGCCATGCCCAGGGACACCCTACCCTAGAGCAGGCTGCCCACAGCCTCTGCCAGCCTGGCCAAAAACACCTCAACCACCTCCCTGGGCAACCCATCCCAGGCTCTCACCACTCATGCTGAAGAAGCTTGCAGAGCTGTGTCCAGCTCTGGGCCTCCCCAGCATTGTGGAACTGCTGGAGAGGGTCCAGATGAGGCCATGAAGATGATCAGAGGGCTGGAGGAGCTCCCCTGTGGGGGGGATGCAGAGGGAAATGGCACTGTTCAGCCTGGAGAAAGCTGCAGGGAGACCTCAGAGCAGCCTTCCAGTACCTGAAGGGGCTCCAGGAGAGCTGGGGAGGGATTGTTCAGCCTCCCTCCTCTGCTGTCCCCCTCCTCTGCTGCCACCCTCTTGTGCTGTCCCCCTCCCTCCTTTGCTGTCCCCCTCCTCTCCTGCCTCCCTCTCTGCTGTGCTGCCACCTTCCTGGACTCTCCCTCCCTTTTGCTGTCCCTCTCCTGTCCTACCACCCTCCTGTTGTATTATCCTCCTGTGCTGCCACCCTCCTGGACTGTCCCTCTCTTGTGCTGTCCCCCTCTTCTGCATTCTCTTTCCTGTGCTGCCACCCTCCTCTGCTGTCCCCATCCTATGCTTTCCCCATCCTGTGCTTTTCCCCTCCCTCCTGTGCTGCCCCCCTAGGGAGTGAGCAAACTCCACTCTGCTTTTGTGTGCTTTTTGCTTTCAGATTTCCAACGGAGCAACCATCAAAGTCTTCAAAAAGAAGGCAACCTCCAGGTCAGGTAAGAAGGGAAGTGGAGCCCCTGCTGGCTCTGCTGGGCTGGGACAGGTTGGATCTAGGTTGAGAGCAGGTGGGAAGAGTTGGCACTGAGAGCTAAGGGAGAGCCAAGGGGCCCTGGCACACAGCCTCTGGCAGGCAGAGTGGGGCTGGGAGGAGGGGAGAAGGGAAAAGGAGGTCAAAAAGGCTGAACAGCCCTCAGCAAGTGACTGCTGAAAGCCACAGGAAAGCAGGGCAGGGGGGCCAGGGTGAGAGAAGGTCCTGCCTGGGGAGGCTGGCACAAGGAGCCTGCCCTGCCTGATGCTCTGCACCACTGCAGCCCTGCCCAGGGACAGGCATCACAGCAAGGCACAGCCTGGGCCTTGCCCTGCTGCTCTTGGCTGTGTCTCTGGAAGCCCTGAGATGTCCCAGCAGCAGGGCAGGGGTTGGAGGGTGCTTAGCAGGGGTCTGAGCTTCACAGACTCATAGAATGGGTTAGGTTGGGAGGGATCAATCCTAGAATCAGTCAGGGCTGGAAGGGACCACAAGGACCATCCAGTCCCAGCCCCCCTGCCATGCCCAGGGACACCCTACCCTAGAGCAGGCTGCCCACAGCCTCTGCCAGCCTGGCCAAAAACACCTCCAGGGATCTGGCCCCAAACACCTCCCTGCAGGGGCAACCCATTCCAGCCTCTCACCACTCTCATGCTCAGCAACTTCCTCCTCACCTCCAGCCTCAATCTCCCCA
>VWZI01002823.1:0-24780 GCA_013396835.1 Psilopogon haemacephalus
CCTCAGCAGTTTGGCCCCACACAATGATGTCGTCGATGAATTCTACGTGCTCTGGAGCTTTATCTTTCTCCAGTGGGTTGTGGATCACTGAGTGACAGATAATTGAGCTGTGGACCCTGCCTTGAGGCAAACGATTAAACTGATACTGGATTCCTCTCCAGGTGAATGCAGATTGAGGCCTGCATTCCTTGGCTATGGGAACAGAGAAGAAAGCATTAGCAGTATCTATGGTAGCATACCATTTGGCTTCCTTCGATTCCAGCTCGTACTGGAGTTTCAGCATGTCTGGTACAGCTGCACTCATGGGTGGAGTCACTTCGTTTAGGGCACGGAAGTCAATTGTTAGTCTCCAGTCGCTATTAGGTTTGTGTACAGGCTGAATAGTACTGTTGAAAGGTGAATGAGCTTTCTCGATGACCTTTTGCCTTTTGTAGTTGACAAATCAGCTGATGAATGGGCAACAAAGAGGCACGGTTAGTTCTGTACTGCCTGTGATGCACAGTTTCAGTAGCAATTGGTAGTTTCATGTCCTCTATATTATGATGTCCCACAACTGCAGATTCATCTGAAAGTTCAGGTCTAATGGACAATTTCAGTTTATCATCCTCAATTTCTACTGATGCTATACCAAAAGCCCATTTATGACCTTTAGGATCTTTGAAACAACCTTGTCTCAAAAAGTCAATTCCCAAAATGCAAGGCGCATCAGGACCAGTTACAATAGAATGCTTCTTCCACTCTTTACCAGTTAAACTTATCTCAGCTTCTAACTTAGTTAACTCTTGAGATCCACCAGTGATTCCAGAAATAGTTATAACTTCTGTCCCTTTGCAATTTGATGGCAACAAAGTACACTGAGCACCTGTATCAACTAAAGCCCTGTATTTCCGAACTTTTGAACTGCCAGGCCACCTAATGAATACATTCCAATAGATTCGGTTTTCTCCACTATCCCTGTCCTCCTCCTGGCTAGAGGAAGGGCACCCCTAATGCTGAACATGGCATGTAGGGTGTACACAGTGGTTGGTGTTGTTGTTGTGAGAGGAATTACAATTATTGTTAGAATAATTGCAATTGCTCTGAGGAGCTGAAGAAGTGACAGCTACTCTTCTGGCATTGCTGCCTCTGTTTCTGCCACTCTGCAGTTCCCTGACTCTCTTTGAAAGGACTGAAGTAGGTTTACCATCCCATTTGTTCATGTTCTCACCAAATTGGTCACGCAGGAGTATCCAGAGTGATGCACGTGATTGCTGGTGTCTAGGTGGAATTTGTCTCCTGGGCCGGAATTACCCTGCAGGAGGTGGGCGTCTGTTCCTGATAACAGAAACATGCACCCAGTCAGATGATGATGGAATGGTATCCTGTGCCAGATTGGAAATGGAAGTTCTAAGTTCCTCCTTCAGTTCTTTCATGCTATCCTTAAAGCTACTCTTTAACTCTGTAGTCATATCCTTTAGCCCTGTAGTCATAGTTTCTGTGGCCAAGATTAGGGTAATATGTGACAGGCTGTCCTCAATTTCTCTCAAGTGGCTCGAACTCTTCCAGGGGGGTGGCATCCATGACTTCCCTGGGCAACCTGTTTCAATGTCTTACCACCCTCACTGTAAATTTTTTTTCCTAATAAGCAGTATAAATCTACCCTTTTCCAGCTTAAATCTACCATCCCTTATCCTATCACTACAGGCCTTTGTTGCTTCCCAGATTTATCATAGAATCATGGAATGCCTCAAAGATCATCTAGTTCCAAGTCCCCACCATAGGCAGGGACACCTTCCACTAGAACAGGTTGCTTATGTTTTATCATAGTGTTGGAAGGTAGCTATAAGACCTCCCTAGAGTCTTGTCTTTTTGAGGCTGAATGGCCCTAACTCTAGCAGGCTGTCCTCATAGAGGAGGTGCACCAGCCCACTGACCATCTTTGTGGCCCTCCTCTGGAACCAATAGAAGGCATCAGTTTGATGTCCTTCTAGTGTTGAGGGCAGCAGAACTGGATGCAGTACTCCAGGTGGGGGGTCTCACAAGAGCAGAGGGGAGTTAGTAAAATGGTCATCTTGGACTTCAGGAGGGCAAACTTTAGCCTGCTGAAGAGGCTGATGGACAAAGTCCCTTGGGAAGCTATCCTGAAGAATTTAGGAGTCCAGGAGGTTTGGACTCACTTCAGCAGGGAAGTCTTAAAGGCACAGCAGCAGGCTGTGCCTGTGTGTCGAAAGACAAGTTGGCCGGGAATGTGTCCAGCCTGGTTGAATAGGGGCATTTGGCTGGACCTCAAGAACAAAAGGAGAGTCTATGGCCTTTGGAAGAGGAGGCATGTCTCTTGTAAGGACTATAAAGATGTAGGAAAACTATGAAGGGAGAAACTTAGGAGAGCCAAAGCACAGCTAGAGCTTAACCAACTTAACTGCTGTTAAAGATAATAAAAAAATGTTTCTATAAACTCATTAACAACCAAAAGAGGGCTAGAGGAAATGTCCATCCCCTTTGGAATGCAGAAGGAAACCTAATGGCTAAGGACAAAGAGAAGACTGAGGTGCTCAATGCCTACTTTGCCTCTGTCTTTAGTAGTGTTCTGGGAACCCACCCTTGTGATGTAGGAGTTATGGAGGGGAATTAGATTGAGGACTTCACAATAAATGAGGAAGTGGACACTGACCTGCTACACCATTTAGACATACACAAGTCTGTGGGGCTGGATGGGCTGCACCTAAGGTGTGGTAGTTCAGGACACACAATGGTGCTGAGGAAGTCGGCAAAAGTGCTCACTGAGCCACTTTGCATTATTTACCAGAAGCCCTGGCTAACTGAGGAGTGCCAATGGACTGGACGGTAGCAACTGTGATGCCTATCTACAAGAAGACTGAAAGGAAGATCTGGGAAGCTATAGACCTGTCGGTCTGACCTCAGTACGAGGGAAGGTCATGGAACAGGTCATCTGAAATGACATCCTACGTCATATAGACAATAACCAGGGGATCAGGCCAAGTCAGTATGGATTTATGAGGGGCAGGTCCTGCTTGACCAACCTGATTTCCTTCTATGACCCAGCTACTGGATGAGGTAAAGACTGTCAGTGTGGTATTCCTAGACTTTCAAAAAGCCTTTGATACTGTTCCCCACAAGATTCTTGTAGACAAATTGGCTACTCATGGCTTGGCTGTGCACACTGTCTCCTGGATAAAGCACTGGCTGGACAGGAGAGCCCAGAAAGTGGTGGTCAATGGAGTTAAATCTAGTTGGCAGCCGGTCACTAGTGGTGTTCCTCAGAGATCTGTGTTGGGACCACTTCTTTATCGCATCTTTATTCATGACCTTGATTCAGGCATAGAGAGTGTCATTACTAAGTTTGCAGATGACACCAAGTTAGGTGGCAGTGTTGATTTGAATGAGTGTAGAGAGGCTCTTCAGAGGGACTTGGGTAGGCTGGATCAATGGGCTAAAATTAACGGATGAGTTTTGACAAGGCCAAATGCCAGGTCCTGCACTTGGGTCACAATAACCTCAAGCAATGCTTGGGCAAAGCTTGGGGCAGTGTGGCTGGAGACCTGCCTGGCAGAAAGTTATCTGCGCGTTGTAATAGACAGGCAGCTGAATATGAGCCAGCAGTGTGTCCAGGTGGCCAAGAAGGCCAATGGCATCCTGGTTTGTATTAAAAATTCTGTGGCCAGCAGGAGTAGGGAGGTGATTGTCCCCTTGTACTTGGGTTTGGTGAGGCCGCGCCTCAAGTATTATGTTTAATTTTGGGCACCACAATACAAGAGAGATGTGGAGGTGCTGGAGGGTGTCCAGAGAAGTGCAACAAAGCTGGTGAAGGGCCTAGAGAATGAATCTTATGAGGAGCGACTGAAGGAGCTGGAACTGTTTATTTTGAAAAAGAGGAGGCTGAGAGGTGGCCTCATTGCTGTCTACAACTACCTGAAGGGACATTGTGGAGAGGCTGATGCTGGGCTCTTCTCACATGTAGTTGGAGACAGAACAAGGAGGAATGGGCTCAAGCTGAAACTGGGTAGGTTTAGATTGGATATTAGGAAAAAGTTTTTCATGGAGAGAGTGGTCAGGCACTGGAATGAGCTGCCCAGGGAGGTGGCTGAGTCATCCACCCTGGATGTATTTAAGGGTCATTTGGATGTGGTAGGTTGGACTTGGTGATCCTGAGGGTCTTTTCCCACCTGGATGTTTCTGTGATTCTGTGGTTCTATTGCTATTGACTTCACACGAAACATGCAGCAAAGGACATTAGTACTAACCCTTAAAATCAGTGAGCTGATCTGAATAAACAGCCTAAATTAATTGGCTACTCTTCAGCAAATATGGGCAAATGCAAAGTTATTAATCAGATGTGGGCCTTTTGGAGACAGCCCTGCCTCTCCCTCCTCTCCTGGGTGGTACAAACAGAAAGAGGATTTGGGAGGCAGATAACAGAAAACCCTCAGGAGCTCATATAAGGGAAAGACCAATAAATTTATTGAAATAATACAAAATAATATGAAGAAAAATATTTGTCTGTGTGGCAGACAGGAGAACAGACAACATATGAACTGCATATATGAGCAAACCAAGAAAAAAGGGAAGGACTCTGTCCCGGCATAGAATGACGGAGCACCCTAGAATTAATCCAATTCCTGGGCTCTCTCCTCCCTCTACTGTTAAAAGGTTTGGTAGGGGGTGAAGGGTGGGGCATCCCAGGTGGCCTTGGGACCCAGGGTGGGAACCTCGAGATGCCCATATACATCGAACCTTGAATCAATTGGCCGGCCGGGAAATGTTGGACGCCTGATGGACAGCTTCGTTCGCCCTGCAGGGTACTTAAACGGGTCAGCAGCCATTTTTTTTCTGTTCTTCCCGCTCTCCTCATTCACCGCCACCCACGCAGCAACTGGGAGAAGCCCCAGCCACGTGCACAGCAGCAGGCAGCAGGCAGCACGCAGCTCTCCTAAGCGGCAAGGCTGACCCTTCTCTCCCTCTTTCTAATCCCTCTTTTACTTTCCTTAAATCGGTCTCCCTCCTGCCGTGGTTTTCCCCCCTCAGTTCGGGAAGGAGCGTGTTTCCCCCCTTTTGCCTCGCGCTTCCGCAGATGTTCATAGGCGCGATCAGGATTTGTCTTGCGTGTAAGCTCTCTGTTTTCCCCTGTCCTGGTTGTTAAATGTTTATACCTGACGTTTAAGCGATATCCGTGTCTTTTCTGCCGACCGAAACCCGAAGAACCGGTGAGGAGGGTACCGTTCACTCCTCCTTCCACGGGATACTGTGTTTAATTAGCTCAATCCCGTAACAGACTCCAACCCAGAAGTGACGAATAAGCAACAGGAGACTTTGCAAGCTATAGGAGGAACTCTGTGTTCTATAAATCTCTTTTGGCCCTAGACAAACATTTCCTTTTGTAGTGAGCATCACATCAGCATGGTATTTGAAAACTCATTAACACTATGCCCTCCCCGAGATTGCACAGTGGCACCGGTTCTGGCTTCTACTGCACCCCTGGTCAGCCAGCTAAAACTTATACAATAGTTTAGCTGCAGAAGAGAAGGCAGCCTTCTGGCACATAAAGCGGGCCTACAAGAAAGCTGCAGGGAGACCTTTCATGAGGGGTGTAGTTATGGAACAAGGATAGCTTGTCAGGGTGGTGAAACTGCCTAGAAAAGTTATGGATGGCCCCTCCCTGAAAGTGATCAAGGGCAGGTGGGATGGGGCTTTGAGCAACCTGGTCTAGTGGAAGTTGTACCTGGCTGTTACAGGGTGTTTAGACCTAAATGATTTTTAAGATCCTTTCCAGCCCAAACCATTCTACAATTATATAATTCTGTAATTCTGTGAATCTATGACTGATTGCAGCTCTGTATCAGTAAGATCAATATGGTTCTCTTCTGCAATCTACAAAGAACTTCTAATGTCTATGTCTCATATACCTATAGTTGGCTGTGTAAGGGAGTGAATACTTTTTCAAAGGCTCTTGCTTATCCTTATTTAATCCAGTGAAAATGCAATTATTATTCCCAGAGATAGGATAAAAGGGAATTTTGCTGAGTTCAGAATGAGATTTCCAAGGAAGTAAATCTAGACTCTGTTGACTTCACTAACTTACTCATTTTCCTACTTTCTTCAGGTCTCAGCACCTATGTTAAAAAACTGTACCATATTTTTTTTTCATTGTTGTCTGTAGTTTTAATTTTTTTTTTTTTTGTTTAAGTTGCTACTTATGTGGCACTGATGATCAGTGGAGTTTTCTTTTGAAGACAGTTGCTATCAGAATGTACTGGATTGTATGCTAAATCCTCTGTGCTGCAGTTAATGAATAAGGCGGGCAGGGGGGATGGAATGCCAAACCAAAAACCAAAACAAGGCAAAAAACAAGAAAAAAATAAATACCCAAGCACAGCCACAGCAGGTAGGAGAACAAGTGGGTTTGCACAGCTTTTTGGATACAATTGTCCAGTGGAACCACTGGGAGGGAACATCCGTAATGTGTGGAAATATCCAAATGTGATAACTTCTCTGTTGGATACATATTGTGGGACCTGCATGTTGTTGCCTCTATCTCTACTGAGCACACCACCAGAGGCACCAGATTGTTCTAGCTGCACAGTAAAGAAATGCTAATTTATCCCAACAGATGTCTTCTTACTGTTTTACGGGCATTCCTCTGCTTTTTCTTACTTGGTACTCTCACAATGAAACAACCGCAAGAAATTGGGTGTCCACATCCAGGGGAGTGGCTGCAAGGCAGCTTCTGTGAAGAGAGGCCAGAGCTGTCCTGTACTGGACCCAGCTTCAGCTCCAATAGACCCACTGCCGGACACAGCGGAGCGCTTCTGACAAGGTGGTAGCCTCTCTGGGAAAAGTGATTTAAGAAAGGGCAAAATGCTGCATGGCAGTGAGGAGTGAGAGGAAAAAAAATGTGAGAAACAGCCCTGTGGGCACCAGGGTCAATGAAGAATGAGAGCTGAAATTCTTCTGCACTTTGTAGAAGAGATCATGATGGAGCAGGTACGCACACTGCAGTCTGTGGAAGATAATATGCTAGAGCAGGTGGATACGATTTCAAGAAATTGTGGCTTGTGAACACCCACACAGGACCAGCTTTCTCCTCAAGGGCTGCAGCCCTCAGGATGACCTGCATTGAAGCAAGGGAAAATGTGAGGTGTAAGCTGCAGCAGAGAGGAGATGCTATGGTTTGACAGCAATCCATTCATTCCCCATTCCACATTGTACCACTTGTGGATGGGGACTTAGGTAGAGGTAGAGCAGTTGCTCCTGTCCTGTTGAGGAGCAGGAGTGAGAGGCAAATTCAACATCCCCACAAGTCTAGGACAACCCCCACACAGGTCAGGCTACATAGTTCTCTCTCTACGACCTAAACTGTATGAACTATATCTGTGAGCTTGTTTATGTGTTGATGCCATAGAGTCTGATTGCAACAGAGGCATCATTTATAAAAGCAAGAGTGACAATAAGCTCAAACCAGACAAAATGTCCTTCTCTATATATGTACCTATATTTAATAAATAAACCATTTGAGATAAAGTTATACTTTGCATATGCCCATACTACTTTTCAGCTTTTCCTTATTAATTACCCATTTTCACATAAATTCAACCCAAACAAGAGATTCCAACCAGAGAATCGAAAGAGTAATGGGTAATGGTCTTTCTGTGCATATGATACATATCTAATATCATGTCACATTTTCAAACAGCAAAGAGGTTGTTACCTCATTATGTAAAGGTATTTTGATATTCTCAGTTGCTGCTCTGCAATCAGTATTTCACAGTTTGCACCCTCTTAACACACATTTATGCCCTACTAATGGAATTAGATGGCTATGATGATTCATGGGTTTAGGTACATTCATCTGGAGATTTTTGCAGAACTTGGATTAGCATTAAAGAGTTACCCATAAGAGGTCCAAAGACTGTTAATATGGATAGAGTCTACCCAAACAGTCTTCTAAACAGCAGTTTAGCAGTGTAGAATCATCCAGTTCTCCTTAAAGACTCACAAGAGACTCTCAAGTTGAGTCTTTTTCGTTTTAGTTAGTGCAAATGTCTTCCATTCTTGAGCTTATTAACTTGTAACAATAGAAATAATCTGAACTGAGACAGGTGTAGAAAGTTTAATTCTCTTCTTGTAAGATTCAAATTTAAAATAGGAGTTCAAAAAAATCATAATAAAAAAGGGTATTAAAATTCATGAATGCCAGTATAATATAATTTTGAACTGCACAGTTTTTCAGGGATTGTTGTCAGATTCTATTCCACTGTTAGCCATCATTAACAGCAAATATGACAGATACACTAATGAAATCGATTTGGTCATGTTAGCAATTTAATTCAAAAGTGTAACCCCATTTTATTACCATGTAAGTCATAAAGGCTTAAAGGCTAATATCACCTGTCACTGTAAGAGTTCTCTGCTGGACTTCTTAATAACTAGGTGTAGGTTACTTTAATTTTATTTTGTGCATTTTTAATTAATTACTTTGGTACAGTAGTAAGCATGCTGTTTTAGCTGGTTTAGGTAGGGCTGGAATATTGAACAATGCACTCTAGTAAGGGAAACCTTTCTGTGAAATTAATACAGCAATACAGTATTGCCTTGGACCCTGATGCATGCTATAGTTGAGCAATAGATCACTATACAGCACATATTTCCTGTAGCTAACTCACTGTCTAAGGAACTAATGCATTCCTAATATCCTTAAAACTGGTGCACCTGTTGTAAAACTGGTTATACCTTGCTGCAAGGAACTTTTTGCAGGAAGAACGAAAACAGACATGCTCACACATACTCCTCTCATTATTATTACTAGAAGGCTCTGCAATTTACTCTTCCCTGTAGATGGCATTATTTTTTAGGATCACTGAGAAGCTGATGAAGCTCATGGGTATCACTTTTACACAGTTTTTGGAAAAACAACAGAGAAAGCTGAAGGTTATTGTGACAGGTGTCACCACACAGCAACATTAGACACAGACTAGTGAAGTATTTCAATGAGTGACTAAATGTTTAAATTTGGGAAAACTGTCAACTTGAAACAGTTTTAGGCATTATCTTAAGAAAATAAACAAGAAGCAATAACATTTTCTTTACATTTTGACCTCCAGTTCATGTTTGTGCTTGAAAAGGAGCTGTTCTCAGAGCAAGAAAAAATACTGTTCAATGCTAATCAGCCTTACAAGCTGATTGCCTTGTTTCCAAACCCAGGGCATCTTTACAAGAAGTAGAAAGCAGACAAAACTCATAGTGCATAGAAATACACAGCTAGAGGCAATACCACAAGATCAGCTTTTAGTTTGCACTGCACTCCCCATTGTCAAAATCATACCAGTAGCCAAATGAACATCCTTAAAATAATCCTTTAGAACTTTTCGGAGTCATTTTAGTAGGTGTGTCTACACAGCACTATAGCCTGTAACTATTCCTAACCCATTGACTAACCTGTTGTGTCTCCCAAGTAGGAGAAAAAGCAGAGGAGAGGAGAGTAAGCTTGATGAGCTTATTACTGAAATAAGACAAACTGCTATTGCCATGGAATCACACATATTTGTTCAGGCAGGCAAAGTTAAGGTCTAGCAGGGCCTTCATCTTGTAGAATTAGATTTTGATAATTAGTGAAGAATAAGACATTTTTGAAGTAGATGAAACTCTAATCCAATAAGTACAGTTAAAATAAAGATTTGGGATAGCTTTTCCCCTTTGACTTTCTGTATTTCTCTTTTAGTTTGGAAAGTATCCATGTGCTCCTGTGTAGGTTCTTAGAAAAGTTACCATTTCAACAAATGTGAGGTCTGGCCATTTACTCTTCTCACCAACTTACTGTGTCCCAAAAGATCCACACTCTTTGTGTTCAACTGTGGCGCTTTATTACATTTTGTATTCCCAAAATGGCTCTTCTCCTCCATGATAACATTTGAAACTGAGTGAAGCAGCCAGCACAAAGGAAGTAAACCACCTTCCTTTCTTCCTTTCAATATATGACCAGCATGTTGAAATTAAATCGCTCAGACATCTCATAAACACTTATAAGCTCTATTCAGCAGTAAAATGAATGTATTGGAAGATAACTACCAAGAAGTACTCCATTTACTAGCGACCATCTTCCAAAGGAGTATACTGGTGTTTCAAATTATCTGAAAAAGAGAGACTCCTACTATCCCTGGCTATTCCAATTCCATCTCTGCTTGAATCTGTTTTTCTGCTGTTTGCTTTGCTCAATGAAAAAAATGCTTTTTCATTAAAAGAAATATAGCTGATCACACAGAGATGCAGTTTAAATAATTTGGATTTCTGCATGGCTCACTGCAATTCTGGGTATACACAGAGGATTTTAGAACTGTGCATCAGAAATGACTGTCCGTTGTAAAGTGACTTGTTTCCAAACCAGATATTTGTGGTGCAATAATATCCAAAGAAAATTTATTATCCTCACAGCTGAAACACCCAAAGATCACCAGTCAGTATGTTCAAACCAGCAGATGCTGCTGGTTTTTGCATTTGAAGAACAGGAATTCATCTTCTGATTCTACTGTGCCAGAAACTCAAACATAGGATTGCAGTTATTAATAATTCCTATAAACATCGGAACATCTTTACAACTCACAGAAATCAACTACAAGTGATATTTCAGATCCTTGTAGGCCTTGGACTATGTGATACTAACTTAAATGTGGACTAAATAACATACAGAACATGACATCAGTTTTGTACCAAGGAATTTTTGAAAGATCTTATTGCCTTGCTAATATATTGACAACAGCAAAGTGAAAAGGGTAACTTGGGTCTGCTCCTGTAATTTTGTGCCTGTATAGAAGCTTTTCCTGATAAAATTATGGAGACATTTACCATCAGTATCTGATATCTGTTAAACTGATGCAACATGACATGATTGATAATATTCGAAAAAAATATTAATTTAAAAAAATTAATGAAATGTCCTTTCATAATTCTAGCAACCTCCCATAGGTGTTCCTTCTCTCACCTTTTCATTACTTGACATTAGACACAAGTATATTCACCTTGCGTTAGTGTTTTCTGTCTACAAACCAGCCATATAGGATAAAACATAATTTCCAAAGTGAGAATAATGTCCTTAAATGCTGTACATATAGCCAGTCCTTTGAGGTTTCTTTTGACTGGTTGGAAAGTTAGTTGATTAATCCACCTGCAAAGCCTCTATTTTCAATCTCTTAAATAGATTTGATTTTTTTTCCTGCCACAAGGATTTAATTGTTCTGAGACAAAGCTTTCTACTCTTTCTCCATTTGTCTTGCTGTCTTCAGAGTCTCCATGCAATGCAAAGTACCTGGAACATAGTAAAGAGCAGTCTGCTGTCTCTGCATTCCTGTTCATTAGTAGGGTAAATTGACTCATGTTGTTTATTGGTTTTTTTTTTTTTTTTTTTTTTTTTTTTTAGGTNAGCCTAATGTGTCTTACCTGCATTCAAAAATTATTGAAATTAAGACAAGATGATTGCACAGAATTCTAAGTGATATTGAGTATAAAATGTTGCAGATTGTCCTACGATTGTAACAGTTTAAGTAAGAATGAGGCGCTTGGGTGGTATTACATTTAATTGTGATTTTTCTCATTTTTGTCAGTGTTGGTTTCCTGTGCACAGTAAGGTCATTGTTATTTAACCAGATAGAATTCCTGCAGTTCCAGAGCTCACCTTTATTTGATTTGCTTTAATGGGAGGGAAATTAAACTATTACTGTCATGTTCCTCTCTTCAAAATTTTGGGAAGAAAGAAATATATCTGTAGCAAAAACTAAGTGATACATGGCTTCACTGAGGAAGAACTGTAATTTGTGACAGAGTAAACATAATTTTCTGCAAGTTGACTATAATGTAATTTTTTTTTCCTAATAGCATCTCAATTAGACAAATATGCAATAACATAGTATACGTTGAATTTCTACCCTGGAGATTGCTTAAATACATTTATGTAGCAGTGACTGGAGAGCGTGGACAGAAGTAACTCACTTTTGCTTTCATCTATCCCTGTGGGTGTTTTCTGCATACATAGGAACAGCTATGCTACCCTTGCATTAGTCATTGTGATGAGAAGGCACTCTTTACCAACACTGGGACTCTGTGAGCTACTGTTTTGTGCAATGTTTCTGTACACTAAGAGCTGCTTCAGGATGCCACTGTCAAAATTCTGTTGGCACCTTCACAACTCAGTAAGTTAATTCCAGATGACAGCTAATGTCAGCATTTCCTGTCATTATAGTCTGTCTTAGGTGGCTGACACATATTGTTATGCCTGTGTTAAAACCCATGCTAAACCACCTGTCTCTCTCCTCTAGTGTATAGCACTATACATCTGCTTTTTCCTGTGCAGTGAAGGAAGACAGACACTGGCTCATGGCAAGTCAGACCATTGTCAGGTCAGGTTCCTTAGCTAATACAAATTGTTCTCTGCATGCACTTACATTGCTTCTTCGATTTTATCAGACCCTATGTTCCTAACACTGACACTTTCAAATTTTCTACTGCTAAACTTTTACATGTTTGTTCTGGAAGTTATTTGCTGAACTTTACTTTTCCCCCTTTATTACATTTCTTTCCATTTCAGGTTGGTTTGTTTGTTTTAAATTAACAGCCTTTATGCCTTTTTCCTTCAGCTGTTCATGTTATTTAATAATACCTGGGTTTATGTGAGAAAATCTGTTTCTCTTTTTCCCCCTTGAACAAATATTCTAGTATATTTTTTTTCCTGTTTCTCTGTTTTTTGCTTCTTGTGTCTACATCCATTGTTGGCTTGTGCATTTTGTTTCCACTAGATCAGTGGCCCAGGCAGTGCTGTGATTTTCCTGTCAACCAATCTGTTTATCACCCTCTATCTCAGATGTTCCTCCTTGCCATATATGCACAGTGTTTAATTCTTTATTTTTTTCTGGAAACTTTAATTAGGGCTCATGATGGTGATGAATAGGTTATATTAGATACTAAGTGCCTGGGTTAAAGATTTATGCAGCAGCATGTGGGTACAGTTTCAGTAAACAAGTGAATGACTGAGGATACTGCATGCATAAAACCAGAGCTGCTGCAGAGAAGAAATTAATTCTCATAGAGGGGGAAAAAAAAAAAAAAAGTAAAATGAAATTGGTAAATCATGTGTCATATTGATTGCTATAGTGTGCTAATATTTGCTCCATTTGATATCCCCGGTGTGCAAGCAATGAAGTATGTGCTTGCCTGGGCTAATAGAAAGCTACAGACAAACTTTTTTCAAAAAACATTTAAAAGTTTACTGCATTTCTAGAGGTTTTTAGTAGTCTGTTATGCCTTTTTATGCCTTTTTTTTTTTTTTGGTAGTCTTCTGTTCCCTTCCAATTGTGTTTTGAAAAATTTAATTGTTTGCAAGCTAAGAAATGAAGGATATTTAATAGCACTCAAATGAGACATTCCCCTCTGTCTTTTCAAATTTTGCTTTGGAAGAGGCACATAAAATACTTTCAGAAACAAGCAATTTTTGTTTTTGTTTTTGTTTTTTTTTTATGTAACTTTGCTTCATAAAATTAGAAGTTCACAATATTCTGAAAACATATTCTTCCTGAGAGAGAAACATTTCACCACTGCTTCTAGAATAGTAATTCACATTGACAAAGGCAGCCAGTATATTTCATGTTTTAAACTGTACATTTTGGGGGAGGAGGGAAAAGTACAAAACATATTTTAAGTGCCTTGAGGTGTCTGTTGCACACAGGAGGCTCAGCAACTAGAATTCGTCTCTGATGAATAATCAGAATCTTTTGTCTTTGATACTTCTTGTCCAGAGTAGACTTTATCAACAACAAGCCCCCACTTTTTGTTGAGCATTTAAAGCAGTCAGAAAACAAATAAATAACCTTACATATTCAGAATTGTTTGTAAGGTATGGTTTTAGATTCAAAATTTAGATGCTCCAGTGGAATCTGCTTTCCAGAAAATAAATTACCATAATCTGATCTGCAACTGAGTATAGCAGAATTAAGGAACCCAATATATGAAAAGGGAAGGGTAAAACCTCAGTTTCAAAACACAACCCATATTCTCAATTTCCCATTCCATGCTGTCTTCCTTTCCATGCCCCCACCTTACTTATCATCTGGTAAAATTACTTTGATGATGTCATGCTCATGGAACAAAAGTCTCACTTATAAAAGGATTTTCTTTATTTTTCATAATTTAGCTGAAGCAACACAAAACTGAATACTGTAAAGCAAAAAAGAAAAAAAGTAACATCTTTAATTGTTCTGTGTTTACTAAATAAGGCTACTACACTCCCTTTAAAATAAATCAAAACAGAAGGTAGAGTGAGGGATCTGGGTCTTGAGGTCTACATGTACAGTAAATGTATTTACCATCCTTTATTGCATGACATTTTAAACCTGACATTGGTCATTTGTAGTGCAGTCAGTCCATAACACTTTTCAAGTGGCTGGGCTTTAATTGCTACTTTGACACTGATCAAAAATCCCAAGATTAAATACAAAATTTCTAAATATTTATTTTACTTGAAGACAAAATTACCTATAGTTTATGTTTGCTGCAACTTCTGCATTAAACAAGCCTCAGATTAGGGCAGGCCTTAAAAAAATTCTTAATCAACTTTTCATTTTTGTATGTTTCATCTATGGTCACTTGAAAAATCTCTATATATTTTTCTTTAGTAGAATAGAACTAGCATAATACTAAAAGTTAATTGGAGTATTAGGTAGTATACTTGAAACCATAATATATTTGCCAGGAAGAAATTAAGCTTCCTTGATTGCATCATACCAATATGTAACAAATCTACATACTGAAAGGTACAGTAAAAAGGAACAAGGTTTTGTTTGTTTCTCTGTTTTATCATAATTTCCCCCTTGTTCATGTTGCCTTTGCTAAATTTTCACTAATTGATAATGCCAAAAAACTGGGCTCTCTAACAATGAGGTAAAACACTGAAAATGAGATCAAAGAACAGGCTTCAGACTGACCCTTACATAAAAGTAGGAGGGGAGAAACAAAGACAGAGGCTGATAGGAAATGAAAGGAAATGAAAGGAAAGTAGGAAGGAATTTAGAAGGAATTCAGAATTTGGAATGAATTCCAGTAGGAGGAAGAAGGAAGGAAGGAAGGAAGGAAGGAAGGAAGGAAGGAAGGAAGGAAGGAAGGAAGGAAGGAAGGAAGGAAGGAAGGAAGGAAGGAAGGAAGGAAGGAAGGAAGGAAGGAAGGAAGGAAGGAAGGAAGGAAGGAAGGAAGGAGAGAAAGAATGAAAAAGAAAGAGAAAGAAAGAGAAAAGCAAACCGTGCTATGAACAGCAATGAGTAAAATATTTTACACTCTATTTTTATCAGTACATAAAGACATAAAAAAAAAAAAAAAAGCCTTCCAACAGTGCAATGGTTGAATGCATTTATGTAATATAAACAACATTATTCTTTGCTTTTTCTACACAGTCCTCTCTGGTCATGCTTTACATCCAGAATGTCCCAATGGAAGAAAGCAAACGACACCAGTCACTTCAGAGACAACTGAAGTAATAAAACACAACTTAACTCTGAACCACTTGTCATGACTGTCAGAGTTATCACGTTAATTGTTAAATAGGATTTTCTACAAATATACAACATATAAAAACTGTTAAATATATAACTTTAGGCTTTTCAAAATACATTTAATGATCTCTTTCAAACAAGTGTTACTTTTGTTTTCTCTTTAATTTGCGTTCTGGTGCTAAATGGTGTATCAGATGAGACATAGGCCACAGATGACCAAACATGCTCTTTGCAAATACTGTATTATCCAACTTTAACTATCAAAAATGGAACTGTAGAAGAGGCATGTTTAACTGGTTAAAACTGAAAATGATTTTAGTACGAGAAAGTCAATCTAAGTACAGAGGAATAAAGGTGCCATGTAGACAGTTTATGTTCTTTCTGTCCCAGTTTTTTCAAACATAGGGTGTTTTCTCTCGGTGCTCCATCATGTTCTTTCAAACGTGGCATTTCAAGAGCAGGTTGCTGAGTTTGTTTTCACTGCAGCTTTCCATAAAGACTTCTGCTGGACACCACCATCTCAGCTTTCTGAAAGCTGGAGTCAAGTCTTTGTTGAGACCTCCTAGAATTTAATGAAATAACTCAACAGTAAGATTGTGTCCACTTTAAAATAGATTTTGCTCTTTGGTCTATTGTATATACTGAAAGTATAAGAAAATAAAAGCAATTCAGACAGTTTAGGGCACAAGAAGAGTTTTTCTTTTGCACCTCAGTGTCCTCCCATAGGCAAAACAGTCTTCTCTAAGGCTGATTCGGATGATACTCTTCATTGTAGCAGGCTCTTCGGATTAAAACATGTAGGTAACAGCAAAGTCCATCAGTGGTGTATAGCGCAGATGAAACGTTAACCATGAACTTTTTTGTATTGCTAATGCCCAAGTATATCTCTTTTTCTATATTCCTTAGTTCAGTGATCCTTAGTATGGTAGAACAAACTTTAGCTCATAATGTAGAGGAATTATGCTGCCATTCATGACATACAGAGAAACAGACAGTTGAGTTGATGACATATAACGGATGATGATCAACAGCAGTGAAACTTGACTAAGTTAAGTCGCTCACACAGAGCCTAAACCACTCCTACGAGGATTCTGTGTTGCTGCATTTGTCAGGAGACCTGTAAAACAATAAGAGCAAATAAGTCAGTGTCTTAATTTACAATCCTGATTATCTTTCTTGTCCATTATTTAAAAATACAATGTATTGAGATTTTTCAAGAAGACAATAAATTTGAAGGTATTTATTTTTCACAGCAAACAATATATGAGCCAACCTACAATTTTATTATACATTAAAAAAAAATCCACCAAGCATTATTTCTAATAAATTCATTAATATAAATGACAATTTTAATAACTTGAATTCCATCTAATTTCTACTAAGGTCCATGCACATTCTTTTCCATAAAAATCATATCTTGGTATGTTCTTTTTACCTGTATTAAAGTTGTATATAATAATATTTAATGCACATGGCGATTAAGATTAGTATCGATTTTTATGTACAGGATAATGATGAAGAATAGACATGGAAGCCATGACTACTTACTAAAAATGCAGTACTGGAGGCTTTTCTGCCTTAGTTTCCATGAGCAACAGAGTGCACCTGATTTAATCAATGCTGCCCTCTAGCGATACTATTACAAGTGCAAATTAATGTAAATAATATTTATTAACAGTCAATTCAATCAGAAAATTATTTTAGTTACACAGCAGAAAAAGGGAAAAAAAGCAAAAGGATGAAAAATGGGTGAGCACTTCTTTATGAACCTGTTTGAAAGACAGTGGAATAGAAGCAGTGGTATGAAAGGGAAAGAGAACTGAAGATCACACAACTAAGGAAAACAAAAGTACTGGAAGACAGCACAAACACAAACATGAAAGTAATGACTGACTGATACAAGAATCCAGCTACTCGTGCTCACCCAAAATATGAGTTTAGAAATGGTTTCAAAATTACATAGATAGTGTACAAGACAAAATGTTCTCAGGCATATTAAGCAAGCATGATTGTTACAAAATTTCTTTTGAATGCTCAAACACCATCTTCTGCTATGGCATTGTTCTGTCTCTAAATAGTCAGAACTCTTATTGCTGATGGAAATACCATGCACAACTACAGTAAACACTAAACAGTGAATGTGAAGAGCAAAACAAGTAAAGAAAATTGAATTCACTTGGTTCAAGACGTGTATTAAGAGTTTTTAACCTAACCCTCAGAGCAGTAAATTAAAGAAATACCTGCCTCCAAATCAATTTAGTGATAGCTTGAAACATATGTATTTCTGTTTATGTATGTAAAAAGAAAGAAAGAAAAGAAAGAACGAAGAAAGAAAGAAAGAAACATGACAAACAGAGAGACAGACAGACAAATGAATACTTTCCTTATGAGGCATAAAGTGTATGGCATAGATTTCTGCTTTTGTCCTCTCACCTTTTCCAGGAAAAAACACCCCAGAAATCTTGAAAACAGCCTTTCCTTTTCGGACTAGTGATCAGATCTCCAAACCACATGGCCTCAGACAGGCTGAAGGCAAAAAACCTTGTTGATTATTGTGATATATTCCCCTTTTAAAATATACATTCATCAAAATAAAATATTTTAAAGTTTTGTTTCTATTAATTGTTCTTTTTCCCCTTTATACTCTTTCTTAGGCTTTCCACTACACTCCCTATTTTTGTTCCCATTAGAAAATAACACAACTTTTAAGGTAGCGATACCTTTTAGACAGTGAGAAACAAAGAAAAAGATTTATGGTTTATTCAGTCTGAAAGTAAACTACAATTGTGTTAAGAATCAGGCTGACTTAGTTCCATCTCTCTTGAATTATGCTGAAATCACCCTAAGCTAAAAGCAACAGCATAAACTGCTGATGGACTGTGTTCAGTGTTTTAATAGTGTGTTTCTCTACCATACTGGTCCCAGGATGAAGAGAGAATTGAGGTACAACCACATTCATTTGCAGATACCTGCTGCTTTGTCATTTTATGGATAGAAAAGCTTCCTTTCTGACTTGCTAACACTGTCTCCACTTTGCACATCCCTGCTGAGTGAATATGGTATCAACACTTTAAAAGAAGGAGAAAAGGAGGCACAATTACACATTTTAAAAATGCTGAGACAGGGCAGAGAGCAGGCTTGAAATAATATGATGACAGGAAGAGGAGCAGATTAGAGAACAGGAGGTGAATTTACAACTTTCGACAACAATAGGAGAAAATGAAATGAGAGTAAGATAAAAAGACATAGGTTAGCCAGGGAAGTTTAGCCATCATTTGTTAATGAAGGCATGAAAAACAAATAAGATAGGTAATAGAAAGAACAGATTAAAAGGAGGGAGAGGACAGGGGATAATAAGAATAGTCCAGAGAAGAGGTATCACTTCTTCATTTGTTTTTTGGGGTTTTTTTAATCACTTTTATTCCTCATTACAGGTAAGTTGATCACTTCTTAGAAAACCAGACAGACCAAGTAAGAGGGATTCCCAAAACTACCACTAAAAGGGCTTGTTTACTATTTATATTAATGGCTCGAAGCATAGAAAAGAAGCACTGAATCATTTAGATTGGAAAAGAACTTTAACATCATTGAGTCCAGCTGTTAACCTAACACTGCCAAATCTACTACTGAACCATGTCCCTAAGTGCCACATACACACGTCTTTTAAATACCTCCAGGGCTGTTGACTTCACCACTTCACTGAACAGCCTGTTCCAATGCTTTGTAATCATTTCAGTAAAGAATTTTTCCCTAATATCAATCTAAACCTCTCCTGGCAAAACTCGAGGCCATTTCCTCTTGTCCTATCACTTGGGAGGAGACACTGACACCCATCTTGCTACAACGTCCTTTCTGGTAGTTGTGGACAGTTGCTCCCCTGAGCCTCTTTTTTTCCAGACTAAATAACCCCAGACCTCTCAGTCAGTCTTTATAAGACTTGTGCTCTAGATGCTTTATTACCTTTGTCGCTCTTCTTTGAACACAGTCCAGTACCTCAGTGTCTTGTGGTGAGTGACCCAAAACTGAACACAGTTTTCCAAGTGTGGCTTCATCAGTGCTGAGTACATGGGAACAATCATAAACCCATGTGGACTGTGTTTGATTGCCTGTCTGTGTCATGCAACGACACAAGATGATCTTCTCCATAACCTTCCTCTGAATGGAGGCAAGGCTGACAAGCCTGTAGTTCTTCAGATCCTCCTTCCAGCCCTTCTTGTAGATGGAAGTCACATTTGTTAACCTCCAGTCAACTGTGACCTCTTGGTCAGCCATGACTGTGATAAATGATGGCTTGGAGAGCACTTTTGCCAGCTCCTTCAGTACTATCCTGCCCCATAGATGTGAATGTCTAAGTGGTGTAGAAGGTTGCTAGCCATTTACCCTTGGATAATGGGGGCTCATTCTGCTCCCCATGTCTGCCTTCTAGTTCAGCGGGCTGGATATCTAGCGAACAACCAGTCTTACTATTAAACACTGAGGTAAAGGTGTTAAGTAACTTGGCTTTTTCCTTATCCTTTGTTACTGTTTCCCCTCTCATACAATAAAGGATGGAGAACCTCTTCAGTCCTCCCCTTGTTGCTAGTGAGAAAATAATGTTTATTGTCTTTAACGGAAGTAGCCAGACTAAATTCTAGTTGAGCTAATTTTCTTCCTCTCGTGATATTCTTGTAAACCTCCTGATCTGCTCACCCCTTCTTCAAAAAGTTCTTAACTTAGTTTTTTCCTGAGTCCCAGCCAAAGCTTTCTGTTCATTCAGGTCAGTCTTCTTTGCTAGCATCTCATCTTTTGACAGATAGATATGGACTGCTTTAAGATTATATTTTTGAAGAATGTCCAGCCCTTCAGGGCTGTCTCCCAAGGAACTCTGAACTTGTCTCTACCCTCCAGAAGTCCAAGACAGGAATTCTAGCAAACCCCCTCCATACTTCTCCAAGAAGGGAAAACTTGAAACTAAAACTATGAAAAGTACTACACTCATGATAGGCAAGTTTAAAAGAAAATGCTGTTCTTGATGACTGATTGGCAACAATTTCTAAAATATTAATTACGTAATGAAAACTGTTACAGCTACATATACAAATCTGCTTTAAAGCTTGAGTTCTGTCTGTAAGTTTGGAGAGCTCATGAGGCTGTTCAACTTAGAAATGCTGAGTGGCCATCCACTACCAGAGATTAAAATACTATTGTATGTTATTTGACTGTTTATGTGAATTTTGCTTAGAAGGAAGATTAATTTATTGACTGTGTATTAATAGATAATCCAAAGCATGAGAAATAATACATTTCATATGACCATATATATCTTCTTATAGTTCTTGAATAGCTTGAGTATGTCCTGAGAGTCTTTAGCCTGTTAGGGCAACTGTAACACTGCCTACTTAATTTGTCTTAGTCTGGAGGAAGTAGAATAAGGGACAGTTTATGTCCAAATATGTTCTAATAGCACACAAAGCATAATATTTTATTGGTTCTTTCCTGTGGTCAAATACAAAGGACAAAAATTATGCTGGTTGTCTGTGGTTGTTTGCTGACTTATACATTTTTTCTGTCAAAAGAAACCCACCCAAAATCTCTATTTCAGTGTAGTATCTAGGACTGAATTTATTGATACATATTTGAATTTCTCATTGCAAACCAGAAAATTGAGCCAGGCTTACAATAACTGGCAAATATTTCCAGATTAGGACTGAGTTTCAAGTAAGTCTGGCCTGACCTTTTACTTTAAATGGAATCCACATAAATATCAACAATTCCACTTCAACCCTGGTAAAGCTTCAGTAGTTTCACTTGGTTTACATTCTGTATTTTTAGAATAAGAAAGGGAGTCAGCGAGAATCAAAGTAATTATTTTTGCTTTTTCAAGACTGCCTATCAAAGTTATATTGGTGCTCTAAACTATCATGTTTCCAGTTCTGATTTTAAATTTTTTTTCTGAATGCTTACAAAATAAATGGTCATATTAAAGAGGTTCCAGTGTTACATAAAAGCTGAACTAGCTTCTCTAAACTGAGTATTTTACTTTTTCAACTACAGTCTTAAAAATGCTTCCATGAGTCTTAGGATATCAGTACGTCAGACATCAGTGTAAATGACTTTTGGTTGGGGTTTTTTTTTTTGTTGTTTTTTTTTTTTTTTTTTCTCCCAGGGAACATTCACATATTGATGGGGGTTGGGCCAGTCTCTGTCTCACAAATCTACTCATAATGAAAAGAGTTTCAAGCTTTTTACTGACTGCAAGTCAGATAAACAGCACATCATTCCCCTCTGCTGCTGCAGCTGTCTGTTGTAGGTCCCTGAGTAACTAAGCATGTATAATGCAGAAAGAAACATATAAAATCATTAGGATAGCCAAGGAATACCTTACACTGCCTTGTGAAATACCTCATGCTTTACAGGAATAAAAAAGTAAATTTCTGGTTATGATCCATGCGGTAGCAGTGACCTCTTGCATTTATGAGAATTCCCTAATCCCTCCTGAAAATGTACTCTTGTTTACTTCCTTTCCTCTCCATGCAGTTCATATAACAAGCTGAATTGTTAAACCTTCAGAACAAAACAAAACAAAACAAAAACAAACAAACAAACAAACAAAAAAAAAAACCAAAAAAACAACAACCAAACCACAAACCCAAAAACCAGAAAAGTTAATCTACAGTGTCTGTGCTTATTAGGAATAAGAAAAAGGATGGAAGCTACTATACTTAGTAGTGCTATACTCTCTTTTATTGAGCTAGCTAAGAGAAGGACATAGGAGTTCAGACTATAACACCTGCAGAACTAGCAATACTAAGATTGGACAAATTTAGTATCTGTGCTTGTGGGTGAATGCTTATTAAAGAAGTCTAACATACAGAATCACAGAATCATAGAATTATTTAGCTTAGAAGGGACATAAAAAATGATCTAATTCCAACCCCCTGCCATAGGCAGGGACACCTCCCAACAGAATAGGTCGCCCGAGGCCTCATCCAACCTGGCCTTGAACATCTCCAGGGAGGGAGAATCCACAACATCCCCGGGCAACCCATTCCAGTGTCTCACCACTCTTACTGTGAATAATTTCTTCCTAACATCATGTTTAAATCTCCTCTCTTCTATTTTAAACCCATTACTCCTTGTTCTGTCATTACAAGATTTTGCTAATAGTCCCTCTCCAAAAACCTTCACTTCTCCAGGCTGAAAAGCCCCAACTCTCTCAGCCTGTCCCCATAGCAGAGGTGCTCCAGCCCTCTGATCATCTTCGTGGCCCTCCTCTGGACTTGCTCCAACAGTTCCATGCCCCTCTTGAGTTGGGGGCTCTAGAACTGCACACAGTACTCCAGGTGGGGTCTGATGAGAGCAGAGTAAAGGGGGAGAATCCCCTCCCTTGCCCTATTGGCCACATTTCTCTTGATGTAGCCCAGGACACAGTTGCTGTCTGGGCCGCATGCCCACACTGTCAGCTCATGTTGAGCTTTTCATCAACCCAGATCCCAGGTCCTTTTCCACAGGGCTCCTCTCCAGCCATTCGCCACCCAGCCTCTGGATGGCATCCCTGCCCTCTAGCAAGTCAACTGTGCCACACAGGTTGGTAGTGTATATCAGGTAGTGTATAGACAGGTGTAGTTTCCTTTGTTGCACTTCAACGAAGTAGCTTTCAGGTGTTACAGACAGGAGAACACAGTGATTATAGTTGCCCTCTAAAAAGGCATGCCTTTTCCTTAAAACCCACTGTTTGGTCATTTTCATTTCTATTACTCAACACACACAAAACCCCAAGTATTTTTTACAAGTTCGAGACTCTTTGTGAATGAGATTTGTGTTTTTTTCCCATAACAATTATTTTAATGTCAATAATCTGTTCAGAAGTAAACCCATAAAGTGTCTTATACCCTTAAATAACACTTCTAAACCTATATTTTCAACTTCCTCTGATCATCTTCCAGGCCTATCACCTTAATTATTAATTTCCTATTCTGTTAAAATCGTGTTTCTCTCATACTACCTTTTTCTGAATTTACATCTTGAAGAGCGCTGGGTCAGATCTTACACTCCTTCCTTCTACTGAATTGCCTAGTACTTCATAAGCAATACTAGTAGGACTGTTCTTATAATGAATGAAGGTGTTAGAACCAAGTGTTGTAACCCAGCTGAAACACATTTGACCCTGGGTCATGTAGATGACATATCTTTAAGAGTTCAGCCTTAGACATATAAACTAAAGGCAAGTTTGCTTTGCAGCATCTTGAATATATGATATGGAAAAGCAGTGGAGGTGGCAGAAAAGAAAAGCAAGAGTATCTGTGCTTAGAACATGCAAAGCCCTTGAGTGCAAGGTGATCCTGGGGCATTTTTGCCTGTTGCGAATAACAAAAGAGTGAGGCAGGTCTCATTCTGCCCTCTGTGAAAGGCTAAAGCCAGGTGTTAGAAACAACAGGGATATAAATGGATTAATGAACAGGGTCATGTATCTTGTAAGGTGTAACAATGCAGAACAGTGTGTTTTCATCTCATAGTTTACATCAAAAAACAAATACACTTAAATAACTGCAGCTAAAGGCCTTGAGCAGTAACCCAGTTATATGTGATTTTTTTTCTCTTTTTAAATGGTTAGAGGCAAGCACCTATACAAAGCTTAGTAGCAGATAAAACTAAGAAAGATTTATAACTATCATGGCATTGTAAACTTGAAAAATTACTACTCCTCTGCTTTCCTTTTACTCTTAAAAAAAAAGGCCACTGCAATAATAGCATGATTGAAACTGTGTAAGAATAGCCAAAAGTTTTCCTCAGACTATGGAAAAAACAACTTAGATTTACTGTTGCTGATTCTTTTTTCTCTACGGTAGGAAACAGGTTTACATCAAAACACCAATGCATCCCAGAATC
Source organism: Psilopogon haemacephalus (assembly GCA_013396835.1). NCBI lineage: Eukaryota > Metazoa > Chordata > Aves > Piciformes > Megalaimidae > Psilopogon > Psilopogon haemacephalus. The sequence continues at coordinate 24,387 of VWZI01002823.1, forward strand.
TACTTTTAATTAAATGCAGTCACTTAATGTATACTTAATTCTGAATATTCAAACATATATACTTAGATTGAAGTACACTCTCTATAGATTAACAACTCTTAAGAAAGACATAACGTTAATTACTTTAAACGTTCTCATCAGAAAGTGCTTTAATATTTATATGTGCTAATAAAAATCCATTAAACATAATAATATTACTTAAAATTATGCTTGTAATGCCAAAAGTGAAGAATATCTCATGAAATTATTTTCCTTGCACAACAGATTTAGGGCACTAGAGTTTGAGGATGAGGTGATCTTGGAAACAGAAGTAACACCACCTGGGGAGCTGACTAAAGCAAATCAGTCTCCCCCTCATATCAGAACTTCTATCAAAAAAAAAAAAAAAAAAAAA